>PVLA01006045.1:0-132334 GCA_004027455.1 Hydrochoerus hydrochaeris | reverse complement strand
TCTTCTTCTTCTTCTTCTTCTTCTTCTTCTTCTTCTTCTTCTTCTTCTTCTTCTTCTTCTTCTTCTTCTTCTTCCTGTTCTCCAGCCAGAAAACATTATGTTGTTAGACAAGAATATTCCCATCCCTCATATCAAGCTGACTGACTTTGGCCTGGCTCATGAAATAGAAGACTGAGTCGAATTTAGGCACATTTTTGGGACACCAGAATTCGTCGGTGAGTTCCAGGCCTGTTTCTGTTGCAGAGCAGAATCTGGCCATGAAAGGTAGAGAAAACCCATGAACAAACGCCTGGGTTTGTGCTACGAGAGCAGGTGCCACCCACCATGAACATGTGCGGTAAAAATGTGTACATTCACTGGTGGAGTTTCTGCCACCTGCTCCATAACAGTAAATAGTTCAACTAGAAGTTCAGGGAGGCCATGGAAAGAGGCAGCACAGGACAGGGTGTGTTTGACTATGCATTCAGCAATATAGGCTGCTCTGGGAGAGAGCTCAGGAAAGACACCCAGTCTGGCAAAATCCAAGGGTTCATGTCGTCAAGTCAGGGTCAGTGGCCATTCTGGGTAGAGTCGGCAATTCCTGTCAGATTGTCCGTGTAGGCAGGTTATGGATGGCTGGAACCATAACAGGAGCAGGGTTTTGCCCAGTGATGGGCTGGAAAATATCTAATGACCAAGTCTCAAAAACAAATCCTTAAAAAAAGAAAGAAAAGAAAAAGAATCCGTAAGTGATAGCATTGGCCAATTTCCAGCTACAAATTGTCGCCGAATACAGAATTGGCTCTTACGAGGCTCTTTGAGTTTTATTTTGGGTCCTAGTTTTGCTTGTATTTCACAGCTATATAAAATGACATCTCTGAGCCCCTGCCTAAATTGTGATGAATTTTGCCCTTCAAGGCCCCTGAGGAACAGCATTTCCCCCTCCTTCCACCATTCCTTTGAAATGTCAACTGGAAACTCAGGGTAACAGAGGCACCACTAGCTGCTGGTCCAAAAGACCCTCCCACTACACAACTGAATCCTTGAGAAAAGTGTTGTTGTTGTTGTTTTTTTGTTTTTTAATGAAGTTCTGTGTTCATAGGAAATAGGAAAACTCACTAAAGGTAATATAAACATCTGTCCCCTCAAGATCCGGGAGTCATATATCATAATCCTAGGGAAAAGTTATTGGAATTCTCATAAGCAAATTCCAGTCTACCACTTCCAATGCAACTCACTGTGAGAAAAAAGAGCCATATCTACAATTGTGGGGAGCCAGTGGGTCGTAAATCCAATCTGGAACAAAGGCCAAGACACAGGGCCAAACCTGGGTTTTAATAATTTGTGAACTGGCAGGAATTACGTGAATCCTGTGAGCTGGGCTAGGTGGGAGGCAAATGGCACCTCTGCAGTACGAGGAGAGAGGTCGCAGCAAGAGTGCTGGGCTCAGGTAACAGGCAGCCTCCAAGACTGCAGGAATCTGCGTGACATGATGCAGTCTGAGGAAGTGTCGTGTGTATTGGGTCGGCTGCCTCAGCTCGCATGCCGGCCTTCATCTACGCTGGGAGCCTCTTTCAGCCTGGCGCAGGCTTAGTAGGCGGGAGCCTAAGGCGGCACTGCTCACAGACCTGTCCCTTCTGCTTCCGCACACCACGGCTGGACCCATTACCACTGCTTACAAGCCAGTAACTGAGGGGGCAGAGCACCTCCCTAACATCAGCTCTGTGCCTCTCAGTCCACCGGGGTAGGGTGAAGGTGAATTAAAATGGAGCAGGGGAGGTTGTCTTCTTTCGGGGGTGTCCTCACTGTGGTCCTCCACAGTAGTAACTCTGTCTCACCCCTCGCCCTGCCCCTGAAATCCAGTGAGTTGAACTTAGAGCTGGATCCGTGAGCAGCAAGACAGTTGCACTGTGAGAAACTCTGCTGATCACAGTGGTCAGAGACCTGCAAGAGGTAGATCTGCAGGGAGGTAAGATGCTGGAGTTATCAGATCCTGACTGTAAAGTAAACAAAGCAGAGAGAGAGCAAAAAGCTAGAACCACAAGAATGAGCAAGAAGCAAGATGTAAAAAAAAAAAAAGATCAGGCAAATTTTGGAAAGAACTAAATAGAACTTGAAGCAATTCAATGTACAGTCATGTGCCATAACCTGGCCTGCCGGCCATTTCAGTAAGAAACGAGCAAAATAACTTCCTAGAAAAATCACCATAGTTTGGGTATCACAGCAATATCAAATTATTATAAGAGCTTCTCAGTGCATATTCCTATTCTGTGCCTATTTGTTGGACCATTTTGTATATTACTGTCCTAAAGAAAGGTTTGACCAAATGTGGTAGCACACACCTGTAATCCCAGTTGGAAGGCTGATGCAGGAGGATCACCATGAGTTGGAGGCCAGCCTGAGCTACATAGTGACTTCAAAGCCAGCCTAAACTATATAGTGAGTTCAAAGCCAGCCTAAACTACATAGCAAGACCTTGTCTCAAAAAAAAAAAAAAAAAGCTTTTCACATGCTCATTGAGATACAAAAACAAAAAGTGCTCATAGCAGTATTGTTCCAGCCATGAGGGAGATGGGAACCATCCACATGATCTCTGAGAGGAAACTGTATGAGAAATGGTAGTTGCTGTAGATAGTCACAGTGAACTATTATACAGCCCAGAAAATGGAAGTCCACAGACAAATATTTGCTGAACATCAGAAGCAAGCAAAGAATAATCAAGTGACCATCTCACACAGTTTGGTGCCATTTAAAAAAATTTTTTGTAACTATCTTAACTAGTTTTTATATATATACAGATATACATACACATATACGTATGTTGTTTCTTTCAGCTTCTCACACTAGTCAGACAATATGTTTATACATGTGTCTGATTTATTTTACTTGTGAATATGGTCTCAAGTTGATGCCATTTTTATAAAGCTAAAAAAATAAGCAAAGTCAGGACAGTGGTTCTCAGTAGGAAAGACAGAAGTCTGGGAGACAGGACTGGGGATATAGCTCAGAGGCCCAGTACCTGCCTGGTAAGCATGAGATCCTAAATTCAATTTCTGGTACTCTGAAGAAAAAAAAAAGTAAGAGCAACAGAAGAGAGGAATGGCAGCCACGCCCTGGTTTAGCTCCTGTCCTAGATAACCAGCCTTTCCCATCTTTTCCCATCTCCATCTTTTCCATCGGGAGTTAAATAATCTCAGCTCTTCCTCCTTTTGGAGACACTGCCCTCTTTCTCCACCATTTCACTGCCAGCCTTTAAAATCCTCATCAGCACCCTTATTCCTCTCCCGCCCTTTGGGCCCTGGCGCTGATGAGTGTGGATTTCAGCACTTGCTCTCCAGTGCTCATCTCCGGGCAGTGCGTGGACCTCTGTCCCCAGGAGCCTGCCCTCCATCTCCACCAGGTTATCGGCTCTGCTCCACTTTGTACCTGTGCACTGGGGACTCCACATGCGATGGCTCGGCCTGGTTCCCCCGCCCCCCACCCTGTCCTGTCTTCCCTGGCTGCTGCTTGGCCCCCCAGCTCATCCTCTCCTTCAGGCCCCCCGCAGGGATATCCTCTGTCCCTCAGGCGGGAGGTCCGTCTTCCAGCCAGACTCCAGAAGGTGGATTCTCTTTCTCTGGTTCTTCTCTTTCCCGACGCCTTTCAGCAATGACCTGACCGTGTCCACCAGAGAGCTCGCAAGCAGCTCTCATTGCAAGGCCCTGTTTCTCCTTCCTCGGGGCTTCCCCTCTCTGCATGCCTCTTCCTGTTGGGGAGTTCCTATGCCCTTTCCCTCTCTCTGGCTACCGAGGCCTGTTTGCAGGAGGCTTTTACCAGATTAACATGCAGCTCTTGTCTCAGTCTGTTTGGCGCTGCTATAGTAAAACACCTTCAATCGGGTAATTCATGAGTAACAAAAAGTTGCTGCTCAGAGTTTGGAGGCTTGGGGGCCCCACATCAAGGCACCAGCAGAGTCAGTGTCTGAAGAGATTATTCCTTATAGATGGTGCCTCTGTCCTCACATGGGAGAAGGAGTGAACAGTCTCTCTCTCTTCCTTTCTGTGTCTGTCTGTCTGTTTGTCTGTCTGTCTGTCTCTCTCTCTTTACATGAGCCACATTCCCAGATGGTTGTTTTTTTTTTTTGTTTGGTTGGTTTTGTTTTTTTTTTTTTTTTTGAGACAGGTCTTTCTAAATGGCCCAGGCTGGGCTCAAACTTCTGATTCTCCTGCCTCAGCCTCCTGGGGTACTGGGGTTACAGGCATACAACACCATGCCTAACCCTGGGGTTTCTTACTAGGTCCCACCTACATGACTGAATCACCTATTATCCTGGGGGTGGGGAGTTGGAGATTTCAACCTGTGACAATTGGAACATTGGGGCCATAGTGACCTTCTTCCTCAGAATCCTTAGAGATCCAGGTTATCCTCATCTACTACTTGGCCTTTCCTTCCCGGGGATTCAGGCTGGAGACATTTGGCACCAAAGTCACTAGGATTTCCCATGTCATCTCCTCCCATCTCTATCTCTTCTTAACGCCTGACATGACTTCTTTCAGCTTCAGAGACCGTGAACTATGAGCCCCTGGGGCTGGAGGCTGACATGTTGTGAGGGGTACAGGCTGCCCTGGGAGCCTCGGGACCCTGCCAGGCGCAGAAGGCTTCAGACCCTGTTTCGGTTGACATCTGATTGACCTTGAATCCCATTTCTCCACACTCTCCTCTGAGTCTCCCTAGCTGGTCCAAGATCGCTAAGCTTGGAATCAGAGCCTGAGAGAGCTTGCAGGAGAGAGGGGAGGGCAGGGCCGATGGCCAAGACAGTAGTGACCGTGGTTCCTTGAGTTGGGCCACCAGTGTTTGCATGGGCAGATCACGGTCATTTCCTGGGATCTGTTTCTTTTTGGAATGCTGTGCCACAGTGGGCAAGGCCTTTGTGACTTTCCTAAAACCCTGCCAGCTCCTCTGCAGGGCAGTTGTCATTATCCTAGTAGTGTAAGGCAAGGGGAACTTGGGGGTAGAAAGCCAAGTGGTCAAACCGCAGAACCCGCTTAGGAGTGGGATGCAGAGACATGAGCTTAAGGCGCCACCCAGGGGTACCCCAGGGGGAGGCAGCACACGGGGAGTCTTTTACTGGCCCAGATTGGAGCCAGGCTGCCCTGACTGAACTGTCATTTGTTTGCAGGAGCATTGGTGTCATCACCTACATCCTGTGAGTGTCCCTACCCCAGGCCCTGACCCCGCTTAGATGGGGAAAGCGGGAGAGAAGACAGGAGCAGGAAGGTGGCCGGCCTGACGCTGCCCAGCACCACAGGCCGAGTGTTGGTCCACACAGCCATGAGGCCGCGCTCCCCCCTCGCCTCTTCCCTCCTGCCCTGCTCTGCCCTGCCCTGCCTGGCCTTGCCTGACCTTCCCCCAACCCCTTTTCCTTCCTCTCACCCTCTGTCCTGCTTTCTTTTCCCACTTCCCTGCCCAGAGCTTCCCGTTGCTTGTGCAGAGCGCTTCCGCTTGTGGCCTTAGTGCAGGGGGTCTTGGGGCGCTGGATACGGACGCTGCCCCCTTCTGCCTCGGTGGCCTTGGGCAGGTGCTTGTGCTTTGGTTCTGCTTTTCTCATCAGAAGAATAAGAATCACAGACTCCCTGCCCCAGGAAGGGGGCTCGCTAGGCCATGGTACCCTTGTGGTAAGGAGTCAGCTCACAGCTGGGGGGCAGGGGGTACACGCCTGGGGTTCATTCCACAGCTCGGGTTCATTCTCAGTGCCCCCATAAACTAGCTCTGCGACTCACTGTGGATCCATGGCACATAAATGCCCTGGGCAGCTCTGGGGTCCCACTGCTGGCTGCCCAGTGGGGCTCTTCCTACCTCCCGTGGCCCAGCCCCACTTCAGGACTGCTAGGGGGTAGGGCCTCGGCAGAGGCTGGGTGTAATGGTGCAGGCATGTAATCCCAGCACTCTGGGAGGATGAGGCAGGAGGACTGGAGTTCAAACCTAGCCTGGGCAATTGAACTTCCTTGTCTTAAAAAGCGCTGGGGTTGTGGCTCAGTGTGAGGGCCTTTGTGTTTAATCCCCAGTACAGAAAGAAAAGAAAGAAAAGACAAGACAAGACAGCTGAATTTGATGCCAAGAACCATTGATCTGTAATTCTGGATCAGAGCCAAAACATTCAGAAGTGGGCTCTTGCACCGGGGGTTTCCTAGGACTCTCCTCCTGTTGAGATGTTAAGGAATTCCAGGGTGGGTCGAGTCTGATGCTGCTCTTTGGTTGACCTGCTCTTCGGCAGGCCTGGTGCCAGGCACTCAGCATACTGACGCAAAGGGGTCTCCCCTGCTCACCAGGCTCTTGATCCGTGGGGGACACTTCACCGCTGACTCCCACCCAGGGAACTCAGCTTTGCTGGAGGCTTGAACCAACTCTGCTAGACAGATGGGGAGGCCCTGGCTTCCTGGGGCTGTGGGAGGCCTAGCGGGGGAGAGAGAATGAGGAAGGTGTTAGAATGGAGGTGTGGGAATGAGATCAGCTCTCTGGTGAGGAAAGGATCTAGTTGAGATGTAACCCTATGCAGACTGGGGACTCTTTGTGTCCTAACAGTGACAACACAATGCCCATTAATTCTAGAGCCCTTCCTACAGTTTGGGTGGCACAAAGCATTTTATATGTACCCTGATTCTTCATGTGACCATTTGAGGTGGTTGCAGTTATTTTCTTCATTTTACAAATGAGGAAACGGCAGCCCAGAGAGGCTGAGGATCTTACCTAGGTTTGAACAGCAAAGGCAGTGGGAGAGCTGGATTGAAACAGCAGTAGCGGTCCACTGCTGCCACCATGCTAAGAGAGCAGCACTGGGGCACAAGGAGGGCCTTCAAGAGATTCCAGGTCATGGGAACAGTGAGACTTGGAGCACGGGAACAGGAGGAGAGTCCAAGGTGACCACTGGGTCCCTAGCACGGGTGCATTTGGGAAGGGATGTCACTAAAGACACAGAGGGGGATTGGGCACATCTGGGCAGAGCCCAGGAGCACCGGGATGGGAGTCAGGAGGTGGTGGCCCCGGAGGATAACATAGGACACATCCTTGCTGACCCTTGTGGGCCCAGCCCCTCAGTCTCTGTGCTTCCCCTCTGTCTCTGTGCCTCTCGGCCGTTGCTCAGTTTCTCCCCTGGCCTGGGGAAATCTTGCTGCCTCCACTAATTTCTTCAAGGCGCAAACAAAGCAAATAGAGCTGCCCCGCCCCCTTCCTGCGCACCCCAAGTCCTCTGTCAGGTCTTCTGTGATAGTTTGCTTTGTTCTTGGGGATTATAAAGAGCCACAGTCTCTGGGTTTCTCTTGAGGCCATAGAAGGCACTGTTGCCCCTCTGTCTGGTGGGTACTTACAGGCGTTTTCTGAAGTGAGCTTATTGGACCCCACTGAAGAGGCAGCTCTTGGCTGCCGGGCCCCCAGCCTCACATCACAGCATGGGTCCACCCTCCCCACCTACTTTGTCACAGTCTCATGGTTGTCTCTTGTGCTCAGCCTAAGCGGAGCGTCCCCTTTCCTGGGAGACACAGGAAACCCTGGCAAACATCACTGCGGTGAGCTTTGATGAGAATTCTTCAGCCAGACCAGTGAGCGGGCCAAGGACTTCATTCAGAAGCTTCTGGTTAAAGAGACCCAGTAAGAGGACCCAGGAGGGTGTTGGGTTCTCAGCTACCGATCCTCTGCTTATCTCCAAGATGTGTTGGTCTGTCCTCCCTTGTCACAGCTGTCACCTACGCTACTGTGTTCTAATCCAGGGAGGTGCTGAAATTGACCAAAGTTTGGCATTCACCTTGTTTGCCCAAATCACATGCTCAGATGCAGATAACTCTGTGTGTGTGTGTGTGTGTGTGTGTGTGTGTGTGTGTGTCTGTCTGTCTGTCTGTCTGTCTGTCTGCTTGGAAATTCTTAGGGCTCATTGCCTTGTGCCTCTGTTCTAGAGAGGTAGAACTGCAGGATTTTTTTCTCTACTGTATTTAATTTTAAAATTTTTTTATTAGTACATATTAGCATATATAATGATCACATTCACCATAGGACATTTGTATCTGTACATAATATGACTTCATTCTTCCTTTTATTCCATTTCCCTCCCTCCCTTCAAGCCTTTTTCCCCTCCCCATTTACAAAAGCTTTGTTTCCATTTTTCTCTTCCATTCTTTTTTTAAACCCTTTTTTCAAGCCAGGGATTTCACTCAGTGGCCCAAGCATCTGCCTGGTATGTACATGGTCATGAGTTTGATCCCCAGTACCAAAAAAAAAAAAATTTTTTTTTCCTTCCCTTGTTCCCATTCCCATTCCCATTTTTGATATTTATCCTCCATTTTGCTCCTTATTTACCCTTTGTGTTTCTCACACAAGAGAAATAAACTGAGCGTGGTGGCACACACCTATAATCCCAGCATTTAGGAGGCTGAGGCAGGGAGATCATCATGAGTTCAAGGCAAGCCTGTACTACCTAGGGGGACCCTGTTAGAGAGAGAGACAGAGAGAGACAGAGAGAAACTGCAGGGTTCTCAAACCTTTTCAGACTGGGAGTGGCGGGAGGAGCCCCAGAGAGGTCAGTGGAGTGCTACTTTAAGTTTGCGTTTCATGGGCTCAAACAGCTTAGGAAATAAAACCTGTCCTCTGGGATGCACAACCTGGGGACATGGGGTCCAAGAAGGGTATGGGCAGGGAATTTTAGGGTGCTGGGTGCCCAGAGCAGGGCCTGGATGGGGCAGGAGGAAAAGGCCAGCAACTCTACAAGGCCATGTCCTCTTGGTCCCACGAACATCAGAGAGTGCCTGTGTGGGGTCCTCTCAAGTAGGAGGCCCCTGATTCCCCATGTTAGGGCAGGCTCGGGAAGGCACCTCACCTGGGGACCGAGCAATGAGGGCAGAGGAGAGACCTGAGAGGCAAGAGACAAATAAAGACCAGAAGTCCGGCAATGGCGAATGGGGTTTTAGAGGATTGTGGAAGCCCAGGACAGCACCAGTGTCTGCTGGAGGGAGAACTGGCCTTCCAACTTTGGAAGGGACAGTGGGCTCCCAGGCTTAGAGGGCTCTCCGTGGGGAGCCTGGGGAGCTGGCCTGAACCTCTTCCCTGGGAGGGAGCAGGGAGAGCAGTGAATTTCCATCTACCTCTGCATTCTCCACGCTGCTGCTTTGACAGCGTGGTCAAAGAAGGCTCAGGGTAAGACTGGAGACCGGCACCCCTGTTCTGCCCACTGGATCATGACCATGTTCTAATCCTCACTGCAGAAAATGGCTCGCAATCCGAGAGGCCCTTAGACACCCCGGGATCATGGTAAGGGCATGGTGATGAGCTCCTGTTCTGTCACCAGGGCGGCTGTGACAGCCACAGGCAGAGGCTGGTGGAGAGGCCTTGGCTTGAAACACTAACCCTTCGGCACAGATGACAATAGGCAGTGGCCCAAAGGCCTGAGCTTGCTCAGATAAGGCTTTGCTACCTTAAGTTTGCATTTCATAGGCTCAGACATCTTAAGAAATAAAACCCTCACAAGCCTCAGTTGAAACCCTTTCTCTTTGGAACAATCTTACAAAGCGTTCTTTGTTGGAGGACATGTCACTGTCACTTTTCAACACAGAAATCAGGACACTTCTGTTGAAGAAAGGTCAATGACATTAAAAACCCCAGCCATGTAACCAGGGCTCATTCTCTTTGACTTTTGGGACAGGGCTTTGAGTAAGAGATGATGCTCCGATCAATCCCCCTGGCTTCAGGAACTGGGCTGTGAAACAGGCCTGGTGGGGAAAAGGGGCCAAGACTGTTAGCGCAGTCTGGTTCCCTCTGGGGAGGGTCGTGCTGAAAGATGAGTCCTTGCCTAACTCCTCTTGCTCTCAAGTCTCTGGCTGGTGGATTTTCCAAGGACTTTGCTGTTTCTGTAGCGAACAGTGCTTTGCAGGGTGGAGGTCAGAGACCAGGATTCTGGGCCTGGTTCCACAGATGGATGAGCCGTGCACCCCCGTTCAGTGTTAAGGAGGAGATAGGCAGGATGATCTGAGCTCTGAGTGTGCAGATAAGAGCAGGGGCTGGGAGGTCTGGGAGAAGGTCAGGCACACCTGGCTGTGGGAGGATGCAAGAGGCCAGGGCCCTGCAGGAGAGGAGGGAGCACCGAGAGCAAGCGGGGCGTGAGGATTCTCTTGGGTGCTTTCTGCTGAGCATGCTGAAGACTGCTGAGGCCTGAGGAGCTGTGAAAGAGAAATGCCCCTCAGCCTCTGCCAGCTGTGGCCTCATGCGCTCCAGCTCCTGAGTAGATGCCTGCAGAATCCTGGCTGCAGCCTGCCTGACTGCGTAAGTCCTCTTAAATGCTTTGCTCAGTGGGCAGCCCCGCTAATGGCCCTGGACCCCCTGCCCTGAGGGGAACGAGCAGGCAGCACCCCACCCCACTCCTTCACCCTTCTTCTGGTGCGTGTGGGTGCTTCCTGCACCCTGCTTCTCCCCGAAGCTTGCTGCATGCTGTGAATGCCAACGAGCCCATGCATGTGCCCACCTGCAGCTTGGATTGCACTTTGGAACCTGTGTCCATCCTGTTAACAAAAAATGTGGTTCTCCTGTCCAAACACCTGTCAGTCAAAAGGAGAAGCCAGAGCCCCCGAGCAGGAGAAGACACAGACCTCACAGCTGAAAACCAAGCACCTGAGAGAGTATACCCTCAAATGCCACTCCAGCATGCCCCCCAACAACACTTATGTCAACTTCAAGCACTTTGCCCACATGGTAGAGGACATAGTTCGGGTGGAACAAGGATGTCATGCCCTCACAGGGGCCCATGACACTCTCCAGGATGACACAGAGATCTGATCTCCATCTACAACGAGAAGGAGGCTTGGGACCGGGAGGAGAACAACAATGCCTGGCACAAACTTTCCCAGCTCAAATACGAGCTCCGCAAGGTAAAGTCCTTGAAGAAGCTCTTGCGAGAAGACATTCGGGCCTCAGGGTCCAGCCTGATTAGCATGGCCAGGAAACTGGACCATCTGCAGGCG
Source organism: Hydrochoerus hydrochaeris (assembly GCA_004027455.1). Lineage (NCBI taxonomy): Eukaryota > Metazoa > Chordata > Mammalia > Rodentia > Hydrochaeridae > Hydrochoerus > Hydrochoerus hydrochaeris. The sequence continues at coordinate 121,379 of PVLA01006045.1, read as the reverse complement.
CAGTTTGAGGCTCTGAGGCAGGAGCTCTCTGCAGACCTGCAGTGGGTCCAGGAACTGGCGAGCAGCTTCTAGCTGGAGCACAGAGACGCTGATGGCCTAGGCTCTGTGCTCCCCTGGGACACTAGTGAATCCCTGTCAGAGCTGCTCAGCAGATCACACACTGAGGAAGTCCTGGCCAGCTTGAAGTTGTGAATGCCAGCACCTAGTCAGTAAAGCCCTCGGAGTGGTTTGTGGAAATGTGCACTCTACACCAGCTATGATCACCTCGAAGGGCGTGGATCTGCAGAGCATCCTTCCGCCCCAGAGTAACTGCTTCACTCATTCTGTGCCTCCTCTTGCCAAGCCACTTTTCCAAGAGAGGGCTGACAGAGCAGCCAAGCTGAGAAGACAATCAGAGGATGAATACCCCCTCCCTTAGCAGTCCTTCCCCAGGGGAGGGCAGAAGGACGGCTGCCCTGGAGGCACTTTGCCCTGGGGGTGGTTGGTAATGGGTGGGTGCACTCACCTCTCACTCCCGCCCACAGGCCTTGGGACTGCAGATCTTGAGTCGTGCTGAATTAACCAGGGATAACAAAGTCAGCGTGGTGCTTTCCTGCTGCAGAAGCAGGGATTTAAAATCCAGAGAGAAAATAATAGTGCCTTTCATCTGAACTAACTTCTCACTTAGCAAGTCTTTGTATGTGTGTGATCTCACTTGATCCCCAAAGAGTTCTGAGCTGGAAAGGGGGGTGATGACAATGACGACAGATGATGACAGGGATTGCCACCTAAGTGGTGACAGGGAAAAGGACTTAGGATCATTCATAGCCAGTCCATACAGCTGACACAGAAAGCCAGGGTGCCGGTCTCCCGGAGGAGGTCTGTGGGAGGAAGCAGGAGGCTTCTCTGTAAATATTAAAGTTTAATACTAAAGTTCAGATCCCAGACAGCAGATAATCTGGTGCACATGTTCAGCCAGGTGCAATAGAATGCAGATGTCCGCAGAGATTGTCCCAGCAGCTATGACCCAGGGGGTGCCATGCTCCTACCAGCCCCATCTCTGTCTAAAGACCCACCTTTATGGCAGGAGGGAAAGGGCAGCATCTCCCCAGGCTCCATCTTTTCCTTTCCCTAGCTCCTATCTAAGGACCCCAACTTTGTGTTGAAAACATAGACACAAAGGTGCTCCACAAAGGCATTCCTTTTCTCAATTCCACTGGGCCCTGAAGGTCGAAGAAATTCCATGAGAGGTTTTGAAGAGCATGGATGTGAAGATTGGGGGAGGCTCTGTGGTCCCTTCATGATCCAAGGCTTCTGGCATCCCTCCCCGGGGACTGTGACCTCACCCCCCCCCTCTACTCCCCAGGAGGGATCAGTCCGAGTTAACCGTTAATAGTAAACAGGGCCTGGAATCCGTTCCCAGGGCTGTGCTGGAAGCTTGCAGGTGGGAGCAAAGACTGCATAGTTTGCAGCTATTTACAGCCTGACAAAACACCCCAGTCAGACATTTGGATAAACTGTTATCCCCAGTTTAGAGCTCAGCAAACAGAGAGAGGATGTGATTTGACCCAAATCACAACATGAGTCACAAAAGTGTGGGCCTTCCAATGACAAATCTGTGTCTCTTTCTGCTTCTCCAAAGTATCCCCAGCTCCAGAAGTTTACCCTCTGTTATGGGGGCCAATGATACCCAGATTCACCCATTGGTCCACAGATAATTATCAGGCACCTACCAGCATATAGATAGTGCGCTCAAGGCTAAGGATGTGTCCGGTGAAACGGTCCCAATTCTCTATGGTGGTGGAGTTCTTGGTCTAGTGTAGGAGCCCAGCATTAGTCAAGAATCCCACACATAGAAGACAGCTGGACAGATGCTGAGAGAGAGAAGCCGCAGCCTGCAGAGGGATCCATCTGGAAGGGCAGGTGTCTGTGAAGCAGGGAACGCAGGCGCTGAGATCCGCAGAGCAGGCCGGGGAGAGAGGTGCTCCCAACAGGCAGGCATCTCAGGGCCCTGCGACCAGAGAGGAGCACGGAGGGCTGGAGAGGCAAGGCCCAGGGAAAGCTGGAGGAAGGAGGGAGGAAGAGCACGCTGGAGAGAGGCTGCAGAAGAGCAGGAGCAGCAGGGCCTTGGCCGTGTTAAAGCGCTCTGCCTCTGTCCCCAGTCATGGGAAGACACTAAGGGGCCTGGGCTGGTGCTGGAGAGGAAAGGCCTGGTGAGTGGCACAACCAACGGAGTAGCTTCAGACCACATATGAAATGTGGATTTCATGAAACCTTTCTTTTATAATCTGATCTCCTTTTCTAAGACGGGTCTTTTCAAGTATCATACCTAATACCGTCCCAGAGACTTTTTTTTTTTTTTTGAGACAGGGCCTTGTTATGTAGTTCAGACAGGCCTGGACTCACCAAGTAGCCCAGGCTGGCCTCAAACTCATGGCAATCCTCCTGCCTCAGCCTCCTGAAGACTAGGATTACAGGTATGTGCCACCATGCCCGGTGCATCCCAGAAACTTTTGCATGAAATATAAGAAGCCATCATTATGAAATGCATCATTACTTTACACACCATCAAAAACAAAGGCCAATATGGGGAGTCTAAGAGACCCCCCAACACACACACACATACACATACATGAAGCTGTGAGTGGGTGAATGAGAAATGGAACCATTGTGCAGAAAAAGACAGCAAGTCATCAGGTAGGACTCAGCTGTGAGCCTAAGTGGGGTGGAAAATCCCCCACCCCCAGCATGGGCACCCTGGACTGCTAGCCCCCCTGGAGCTTTGTTCTTTGAATTTGCAGTCAGTGTGACACTCAAGCTGGGAATGTCATCCACCCCTTCTGAGGCTGGTGGCCCCACAAGGCTGGTAGAAGCAGCACCCCACACACATGCACATACGTCCCTCCAAGCCAACAGTAAAGACGTCACAGAGTGGCAGATGCCTCCTGCCCTCTGAGGCCCAAAATGTGCATCTCAGCATCTAGGAAAGAAGGCAAAAGGTCTGTTTCCTCAAACAACCTTTACAGTCTCCTGGAAGACTTATCTGCCCTCTCCTGGGATGTCGTATGCTAGCTAGATGTAAACCACTGTACATATTAAAGGTCCTTTGGCTGTGCCAACAGGGAGTGACCTACACAGCCAGCTTTCCCAAAGTGAAAGCAGACTGACTCATGAACGTCAAAATGTAATGAAAGAGTGAAATGGTGGCAACATTTGAATTAGGAAGATGTGTGCTGGGAGGGCCCTAGGCAGTGACCCACCCTGAACCCTCACCCCGTAGCCTTTCACAAGGCAGGACCTGCCCCGAGTGCCCCCTGCACTCAGCCACCAAGCTGGGCTCAGAGCCGCAGGTCATTTTCCTTCCACCAGTACAGTTGTCCTCTCTGTGTTCACGGTCACTTGCCTCTCTGTTTGATGTCTCCTCAGTGGACGTTTTTCCGTACAAAAAGCTTTTAAAGCCAAATCAAAGGGAATTGAGACATGGCCCCTACCTGCCAGTGGAACTCTGCTCTCCTTGGCAGTACACTAATGCGGAGGGAGCCCCGGAGGCTGGTGGGGTGCAGCTAGTGGCCCACCCCACTGGCTGTGCTCCCCTTGGGCACACAGTGCGGGCCCCAGTGATGCAATGGGGCATGGAAGAGGATGTTTCATGGGGACCTGGAGGGCAGAAGCTCTGGGCTGGGGCACTGCTCTCCAGGTAGCTGCTCTGCCATCATGGAGGGTTTTAATTATGGACTATGAATGAAAGGTTGGCTTCAAGCTCAGATCAGACCCCGAGGCAGTTCGGAGCTGGAGAATGAGGGTGTGGCTTCTCCCCTCTTTGACCGTGCAGGTGGAGTCAGGAAGGGTGATCATTGGTTATGAATGATTTTTGCAGACGCCAGAGGCTGCTGCATGCACCGCAGTCCTGACAGGGAAGCCAGGGCCTCCTCCTCTGGGAGCCCCCCGTGGTGCAGGTGGCTCCTCCTCTCTCTGGCCACAGTGCACAGCAAGGTCTGCCCTTGTTGGCCATGTGCCCAGCCATCACCCTCCCCGGTGACCTTCTGCAAATGCCTGTGGTGCTGAGTGTCCTGTCTCCCGTGTGAAATTCTTGGCCTGTGGTGAAGATTTTTGGCCCCAGGGAGGAGCCCCAGCAGTGGGCATACTGGAGTTTGTGAGGGGCCAGTTCAGTTGAACAAACACTGGATTGTACTCCGACTGGGGGGGGGGGGTGGTGACAGATAAGGACAAGACAGCCCCTGAATAAGAGATTCAGTATCTGGGCCAGATGGGGCCCCAGCCAACCAGGAGGTGAGAGAGGCGGCAGGGAATGATGAGTGGGGGGCGGCGAATGTCCTGAGACACTGGGGAGAGATGATTTCTGATTGAGTCAAGGTCAGCAGGGGCACAGCAGGGAGCTGAGGCCTTCCCTGGGATCCCACCCCACCCCCTAGATGTAACCCTAGGAAGAAACTGCCAACCGAGATTTTGTCTCATTTTATTTTTGTGGTACTAGGGACTGAACCTCAGGGCTTTCCTGCCGAGCTGTATTCCCAGCCCTTTTTCAAGCATTTTATTTCTCTTAAATTTTGAAACAGGGTCTTGCTAAATTGGCCAAGCTGGGCTCAATCTTGAGACCCTCCTGCCCCAGACTTCCAGAGTGCTGAGTTCACAGTCATTCTCCACTATGCCTGGCTTGTGCTGAGTGTGGAATTTGGAGGGATGGCAGCGAGCCAGATGGGATCAGGAGCCCGGAACTTTTGAGAAGAGGTTAAAGAGCAGGAGATTACTGAGATTAAAAAGAGTTTGTTTTTAACTTTGTGTTATGGAAAAATTTTGCAGCTTTCATAAAAGTAGAGAATGGTTTAGTGGATTCCACATCCCTACCCAATTACCCCCTTCAGTGGGAACCAGTTCTTGGCCTGTCCTCTTCTCTCATCTCCCCCACTCCTTCTTGATGGGGCATTTTAAAGCAAACTTCAGACATATTCAACTCTTAAATTCTTCAGCATGAGTCTCTGATAAGGAATTTGTAAAAAAAAAAAAAAAAAAATATATATATATATATATATATATATATATATATATATGTATGTATGTATATAAATACACATATACACCTTCCATGTTGGGACCACCTCTCACAAAATCAGTGACAATTTCTCCATCGAATCTGCATGCCCATTCCACAGGACACCCGTTTTTCACGGGTGAACTGTTACAGAACCCAAACACGGGTCACCAGTGGCATTTGGGTGATATTTTTGAAGTCTCTTGAAATAGCATAGGAGGGAGAGTTTTGGAAGCTTTCTCTGGGGGTTAAAAATTGCTCAGAAAACCAAAGGGCCTGAAAAACAAAAAGTAAAAGTTTAAAAAAGCCGGGTGTGGTGGTACATGCCTGTAATTCCAGCACTTGAGAGGCTGAGGCCAGAGGATTACTGCAAGCTTGAGGCCCACTGGGGATATATAGTGAGACCCTGCCTCAAAATAAATGTATGTTCTTTTAATTAAAAAAATTAAAGTTAGAAAACCAGAGGTGGTGTAGAAGTGGATGAAAAGATAACTATCTTTTTCCCTTTTTTTTTTTTTTTTTTTTTTGGTACCAGGAATTAAACTCAGGACCTTGTGCTTGCCAGGCAGGCATTGTGCCACTGAGCTGTAAAAAAGAATGCCCTTTTTCCCATCTCTGTCCATCTCTGTGTTCCTACAGGTGCCCACCAGCCCTGGGCCCTCCCTCTGAGGTTCTCCCACCTGGTCAGGACGAGGCAGAGACCCAAGTACCAGGGGCCTCGCCTGTGCCTTGCTGCTTGCTGGGAACACAGAGGCCAGCAGGGCCAAGGCAAAGGGAGCTGCAGAGGTGTGACCTGTGGATACTCAGTGAGGGAGGGGAGGGATGAGGCCCCAAGAGACAACGGACCTCCAAGTCCTGTGCAGTCCTGCACGGGAAAGGGAAGTGAGCGCTCCCTGCTTCCCATGGAGCAGAGTGTGTGAGGTAGCACCGCTGGGGGCTGAAAAGCTGCAGTCTGTGCGATATCCACAGCAAGCCTTAGAGAACGGTGCCCAGGGCTGCCTCTTTTGCAAGGCCAGGGCTCCTTTTTTGTCCCATCCTGGTGGCTGCTGCTTCAGGGTCCAGCCACTCAGAGCTGGACTTACACACATGCCACCACCATACCCAGCTAGACTTTTGCAAAGGCTGCAGCTAGATAAACAAGACCCGACTCTGCCCCCGCTTTCTCTCTTCCATCTCCCTTCCCAGCATTTTTCTCAGGTGCCAGACCACTCCTCGGAGCTGGGTCAGAACTGTCTGGCTCCCTAGAACCACTGGACCACGAGGCCGGGAAGGGGGGGGGTGTTCCAGCACTCCCAGGGGAATCATAAGTGCCACTTTTCTTCTGGAAACAGGTGGAGCGGAACCAATGTCTCTGACTTTTCAGGCCATGATGTTGTCAAGCCTCTTAGCAATCAGGGAGGCCACTGATTGGGAAAGCCCAGGCAGAGCCAGAGTCCAGGGCCTCCTCCCCAGCTCAGCTGTCATGTGTAGGCCACGGAAGCAATTCCAAGTGCGTGTCATTGGCCGTTGGTGGCCGCAGGAGCCACCCTGCCTGACATTTCCTCTTGTCCACCTGTTGACATCAGCTGGAGCCACAACCATTTCTCTCCTGGGTGATAAGGGAACAAAAAGTGGTCCCTTTCTTGCACTTTTTCAAACTGTCCCTGTGAGGGTCACTGGCCCCTGCCAGGGTTAGGCTCTGAGGTCAGATCTGGCTCAGCAAGAGGCAGGTGTCAGTGAATTGGAGAAATGGTGATGGGCTGGGGAGGCCGCATTCTGCTCCCCTTGGGAAGATGTCAGGGCTCAGGAGTGTGGGGGAGGGGGGGCTCACAAAAATACAGAACCAAATGTCAGATTGTGACTCAGGCAGTAAAAAAGCAGGTCATGGGCTTGGGAAGTTGTGAGTGGGGATGATTGTGTGCTGTTTTATTTAGGGCAGTCAAAGAAAGCTTCCCTGGGGAAGTGATGTCTGAGTAAAGATCTAAACCAAGTGACAGTGAATATAAAAAAGAAAAGCACTGTGGGAGGCTGAGGCAGGAGGATTGCAAGTTTAAGCCCAATCAGGTCAATTTAGTAAATTAGAGCTGGAGATAGAGCTCAGTGAGAAGGCCCTGCCTCAATTTAATTCTCAGTACTGAAAAGACAAACAAAAACAAAACAAAACAGGAGCAAGGGAGAAGAAACCAGGGCAGAGATGCCAAGACCTGAGGTTAAAGCTGTCCTGTGTGCCGGGAGCCAATGGACCGAGGGAAGGAGGAGTGGAAGTCGGGTTGGGGCCGCAGAAGGTGCCCATCAGGTGACTTGGAGAGCACTGGGCGGCTGGTATGGAGGGAAGGTGGCTTGTCCTCTTCCCACTTCTGTGCATCCCAGGTGGGACCTGGACCCTGGGCTGGGCCCACAGGTGTGCCAGAGGGGATGACAGGTACTGAAGGAAAGGGATGAGGGACCTGGGTATGGCATCATATCCCCCTATCCACACCCACACTTTGCTCCAGCCACAGTGTCCTCTCAGGGGAGGGGGTCAGCCCAGCTTTCTCACTTTCCACCCACGGATCTGTGACCCCCCAGAGAACTCTGGGAGTCACAGCATCACAACATGGTGACATCACTGGGCTGATCAAAGTGACCAGGATCTCTCATCAGTGGGGCAAGCAGTCCTAGGTCTGGGGTTTCATCCCAGTTTACCTATTCAGCAGCTCAGGGAAACAGTGCAGCCCTGCTCCTGGGAAGACCCCAGCAGTGCTGTTCTGGGCTGAGTGGAGAATGGCAGTGGGGCATTGTCAGAAATGTGAAGAGAGTTTGTGCGTCCTCGAGTTGCTGGCCAGCAGAGGATCACCTCCCTTGCAAAGCTGCCAAGATGTGTGTCACACCAGATAAAGAAGCACACGGGGGATTCAGGCATGTTGCAGTGGGAGAGCTTGTTTCTTGGAAGTTGCTTCAAAAGAGGTCACACTTGAATGGGCTCCGAAACACTTCGAGTCCTTCCAGAGGAAGGGGTGGTGGCCCTGCCGGGGGTTGCCTGATGCTGGTCCACAGCCAGTTGGGCTGCAGGGTGCATAGCTTCCTGCTGGTGCCTGGTGCTCTCTGGAAGATGAACAGGAATGGGGATGTGGTCAGGGGATGAGACCAGTCCTGGAAGCAGCAAAGGGCCAAGGAGACACAGCCCGGAGAAGCTGCCTGAGCTGCACAGGGACTCAACGCTCATCCTGGGCCATTCACTTCCTTGGGTCACAGCATCCTCTGAGCATCCATGAAGCCATCAACTGCTCGGAGCATGTCTGCGCATACACACTGCATCAGGGGTTTTAAAATAGAGTTCACATACCACGAAATCCACATCCAGTTCATTGGTTGTTAATATCTCTACAAGGTTGTGCAATCACAGCCTAACTCCAGGAGACGTTCATTATGCCAGAGAGATTCCTTGCCCCCTCCTGTCCCCAGCCCTAGCAATTTAATCCATCTGCTCTGGACATTTTAGAAAAATGGAATCACACTGTAAGTGGTCTTTGGTGTCTGGTTCCTTCCTTTTCGCAAGTTTTCCAGTCCACTCATGGCACAGTCGGTACCAGGGCTGCCTTTGTTTTGATGACTAGTAATTCCATTGCATGGGTGGATTACACTGTGTTTATCCATTCCTCAGTTCCTGTGTGGCTGGGTGGCTTCCAGACTTTGGTTCTTATGAATAATGTTGCTGTGAACATTCATTTACACATTCACGTGCTCACATTTGTAGACCATATCAGGGACTTACAGAACCCCTGAAACCCATCTTGGACCTAGGAAAGTCTTGGTTTACAACAACAACAAAAAAAAAAATTTAAGAGGAAATGGCAAAGCAGGAAGATGCACAGTAATTTATGACTATTAACTAGTGCTAGGCTATACTCTGTATATAGCCACCTTCATTTCCTTCATTTCCTCGGGAACCCTGTGACACGATGCTGTTATCCCCTTATTACAGACAGGAAGCAGGCTCAGAGCTGCCATGCCAGGCCAATTGGAAAAGTAGAGATTTAAACTAAGCCTCAGTTGCCAAGCAGTGAAAGCGAACTACACATCTCTCCCCAGTCAAACCCCATTAAAGCCCTCGTTTCCGTCGTGTGTCTTCTAAGAGCACTGATTCCTAACTGCCAGCAAGACATGCATGGTGCTAAGCCCCCAGGAAGCCTAGCCCAGCCCATAGTGGGCAACCCAGGCTGCTATAAAATGACCCCATCTCTGAGGCCTCTGCCTAGTGCTCTCCCTGTTCCAGAGAACCCGAGCCTCCAGCCACAGCAGCCTATGTGTCTGGCCATAGAGATGTCAGCGCAGAGGCACTAGGGCCACCTCTGTGGCTGTGGCCTGCATTGGGCATTCCCACTGCATGCCCTGCCCAGTAGGGAGGCATGAGGGCAGGCTCCGGATGCCATGTGGCTGGGGTTTCTCGGGGAGGAGGGTGCCTGCCAGCAGAAGCCCTGTACCCCTTTCACCCTCTGGTCATTTGTACAATGGAGTGGATCACAGTTCCCACCATTGGGTCGGCATGAGGTTTAAGTGAACCCCCGTCCTTAGAGCCTAACCTATAAGTAAGTGCTCAATGTGTGTTAGCAGTTATTATTGGGTAAGATCCTTCTGCAAACTTCAAAAAACAGTGCCAGGGTGAGTATTTCAGTTTGTAGGAGTTTGCTGGGCACCCCTTCCTGCGGCTCACTGAGGGTATCTGAATGGCAAGGGTCAGGGTGGAAGGTAACCGTGGGTCCCAGGGTTGAGCACAGCCCTCTGCTGACCCCCCCTTGTGTCCTGGGATCCTTCCCCTTCTGCCTGAGCTCTTGTTTATTCCCACTTTTGCCAGGATTGATTGATGGTGCAGAAGCCTTGTGTGGCTTTGGCCAGCTGCGCACCTCTTCTGGCTGCTCCCCGCATCTGCTCATCTGGACCACTCTCCCTGGTTTAAGATGAGGATCCCTGTTAATCACAGGCTGCGTTTACCCAGCTTACTTTTTATCATTTGGCTCTGAGTCTTGCCAAAAAATTGCTGCTCAGCAGAGCCAGAGTTATTTTTATTGTTGTAGCCAGGCTTGGTTCAGGATGTGTGTGGTTAATGTTGATCTTGACCTTGGATTTCCGGCTGCTGTAGGGCCATCTGGGAGGGCTCATGTGTGTCTTCCTGCCTGAGCCCCAGGCTCCCTTGCCTTGGTATGAAGTAGGTCATGGGGAGAGGGCCAGAGAGGAATGGCAAAGAAAGTAGTAACCTCAACACTCTGGGAGGATGAAGCAGGAGGATCACAAGTTCAAGCCCAGCCTGGATAACTCAGTAAGACCTTGTGTCAAAATTTCAAAAAAAAGAAAAAATGCTAGGGATATAGTTCAGTGTGAAGGTTCAGAGTTCAATCCCCAGTACTGCAGGAAAGTAAAGGAAAAAGAAAGAAAGAAAGAAAGAAAGAAAGAAAGAAAGAAAGAAAGAAAGAAAGAAAGAAAGAAGAAAGATCAGATTTTTCCTTTAACTTAAGCAAGCATTTAGAGATGGGCCTCTTTTTATTCACTCAGCACAATCAGCTCAATGGCTTATCCTACAAGTCTTGGAAAAGGATTGGATTCCAGGCATATGTTACATACTTTTCTCAAAAGGAGTTTTCCTTTAAAAAAAAAAAAAAAGCCAGTGTGGGTGCATGCCTGTAATCCAAGCACTCAGGAGGCTGAGGCAGGAGGATCAACATTAGTGCAAGGTCACCTGGGCTACATAAGCAAGTTCAAGTCCAGTCTGCACTACATAGTGACACTCTGTCTCAAAGAAATAAAATAATAAAAAGATAATGCTAGGACCCCTGTTCAGGAAGCATTGAAACTGAACCTCTAACAGTAGATTTGTGATGACTCACTTAAGTCTGCATTAATTCTTTCACTATTCGTCATTGTTGGATTGTCCCCATGTGACCCTAATGGAAAGCTATTATGACCTCCAGACAGTGCCTCGGCCCTGGGTAGGAGCTGGCAGGCCGCGTTCTGTGCTTTTCCTCTTTCATGCAGACAGAGCTCAGAAGTTATTCCCTGGCAAAGCTGCACAGCAAGCCTTGCTACAGGTGCAGTGTAAGCCAGTGGAGGAAGAGGGGGTGGCAGGGTGGCCATCACCCCACCCCTGCCTTTCTCCCTAGGCCAGTCAGGCCCACAAACAACTTGTCCAGAGGGCACCCACTGTCATTTTCATTCTGATAATCTGGCCCCTCCTGGTGCCCGGTTTCCCCTCCATGCCCTGCCTGCTTTCTTGCCTCCTGGGAAGGAAGCCCCAGAACCCCCGTGGTCCCTTCTGGCCTATGGTCTCTGGAGGACGCGGGAGGTTTCTGGCTCCACTGTTGCACTGACCCACTGGCCCCTGGTCCAGGTCTAACCACCTAGTTGCCTAGCGTCCTGTGACCCTCACCCTGGCCCTCTTTTCTTTCCTCTAGAGGAATTGTGAGAGTGACAGCAAGGAGGACATCACCAGGAGGAAAGCCCTTCACCCCCAGAGGAGGAGCAGCACCTCTTAGCTGGCCTGGCTTGCTATGGCCACCAGAGGTGGCTAGGCCCCACGGGGCTTACTTCTGGGCAGACTCTGGGACCCAGCACGTCCCCAGCATGACAGGTGCCCTGCATCCCTGAGTACTTTGCCAGAGAGAGGGGCCTGCAGGATTCTGTGGAGTTTTCAGGGAGCCCAGGGATCCTAGGAGGCCTGGAGGCAGTGCCTGAGTCCCCAGAGTTCTCAACGTGCCACAGAATTGGCTTTTGTCTGGCTGCCAACCTCAGAACTTGGTGCAGGGGGTGGCCCTAGGAAAATGACGTCAAGGAACATCTGCTTCATCGTGGGGTGCAGGTCAGACACGGGCAGCTCCCCTCGCAGGCAGTGAGCACCACACCAGCCTCCCCGACGGTGACATGGCACACGAGCAAGGAGACTCGAAGGAGAGGGGCCAATCCTGTGACCTCCCAGGACGTCAGACTGACCAATCTAGGAGGCTTTCTGAAGGAAGCCATTGCCAGCCCACTGTGTTGTCATATTTTTCATTTTTATTAAAATTCTGGTTTACCTAATTCTTGGCTCCTTTTCGGGTGACCCTTCACCAGGTTCCCTGTAGTCCAAATGCTTGTGACTCTGGGAAGGAAGCAGGGTTGTGTGCCAGGGGACAGGGGACAGAACCTCAGCAGGTGATTCTGAACCACTTCCCAACCCTTGCCAGCAGGATGCATCCTTCCTGAAAGGGGCAACCCAGATGCTAACCCAGAAAACCCATGCTCCCTCTGCCACCACGCTGTCCTGCTGCTGTTATGGGCACTGTCACTGTGTTGTGTCTTCCCTGAGCTCATGTGCGGAAGTCCTAACCCTCAGTACCACAGTGTGTCATTGTCTTTGGAGATAGTGCCTTTAAATTGGTAACAATTAAAATGAGGTCACTGAGGTGGGCCCTAACCTGAGTTATAGAAGGGGCCACTGGCTGGGTGTGGTGGCACAAACCTGTGTTCCCAGCTACTCAGGAAATCAAGGCAGGATTGTCACCTAAGCCAAGGCATTCAAGGCAGCCTGGGCAAAATAGCAAGGCTGCATATCAGAGAGAGAGTGAGAGAGAGAGAGAGAGAGAGAGAGAGAGAGAGAGAGAGAGAGAGAGAGAGAGAGAATGGACGAGAGAAAGGAAACATAAGAAGGAAGATTAGGATACAGAGGACACACCACACAAACACCCGGGAACAGTGGCCATCTGCCTGCTGAGGAGAGGCCTGTCAAGAAACCAGCCCTGACCTGAAGACACTTTGATTTCAGACTTCTGGCTCCAGGATTGTGGAAAAATACTTCTATTGCTTTGTGGTACTTGGTTATGGCAGCCCTAGAAAAGTATAGACTTGCCAATGACTACTACGGCCATAACAGGGGTCAGGGAATTTTAACTGTGTGGACAGAAGAGACCAGAGAAGGAGCCCCAAGAAGAACAGAGAGGAAAAGGATGGGATTCCCGGGCCTTGGAGTGAACATGGCAAAGCCTCAGGGACATGGAAATCCAGGCCCTGATTCCCAGGCCTAAAGAACGGCATTGGGGACCAGAACCTGAGAGAAGACCCAAGGAAGTCAGAGTGAAAAACTCAAGGCTCTGAGACTAGGCCAGGACCTGGGAAGGTAAGGACAGAAAGTTCAGGAAAGCAAGCAGAGGAAATGAGCCAGGAAGTAAAGGGGGAGAAAAACTTTAAAGGCAGGAAGGAGATGGGTGGGAAGGAGTTTGGGGAACAGTCACTCCCTTTTTCCACAGTGAATTGTAAGCATGTTGAGTAAGGAGGGTGGGCCAGGCTGCCTTTGTCCCCCTGGCTGGATCCAGAGCAAAAACAGCCCTTCAAGAACAGAGTTAACTCAGTTTCAGAAAAGCTGCCAGGGACCAGGTATGGGCCACAAGTCTGAGGCCAGCCTGGGCAACTTAGCAAGACCCTGTCTCAAAAAATAAAAAGAACTGGGGGTGCAGCTCAGTGAGACAGCACTGCCTAGCATTCCTGAGGCCTTGGGTTCAATCCCCAGTGTGGGCAGAAGGTTCCTGGTGACATGGAGGTGTACGGCGGTGGCCTGCGAGCTTGTCCTGCCGGCCTCAGGTAACTCCCCGGCAGAACTGGCTCCATGCCTCACTCAACTTGGGAGGACAGCCCTGGCTGAGAACTGCCTCTGGGCTATGTCTGGTGACATAAATCAGAAGGAAATGTTCTGGAAAAGAGCTTTAACAGGAGCTCCTAGGAAGTCACGTGGTAGGAGAGCCAGGAAGGGTTTGAACAAACCCCGGCTTCTGTTTCTGATCATGATTAAGGGTTCGGCTTTATGCAGTTTGTCTGGCCCAACCCCTGCGTCTTACTAAAGAGAAGAAACTGAAGCCTAAGAGAGGAAGCAACTGGTTGCTGACTCCTAGCACTGTGCCCGCTTCTTCGTGTCAGTAAACTGTGGTGGTCGTTTCAGGAAATGGCTACACCATTAACTTTGCCTCATTTTTAACAAGGGATCACATGCCCTGTACTGTTGCCTAGCTTGTCTGTCATTCTGGAAATGGAAGTAATTGTTGTGTTTCCATCTGCTCCTCTTTTCACAGTAAGAGGACACTGCCCTTGGATGGGGACAGTTCAGTGGCCAATTCCCTCGGCTTCAAAGTAGTCAGGGAACTGCCCACAGAGTGTCTCCTGGCCTTCTTGCCCTCCTGGCCCTGTTGTCTGAGTTCCCTTAGCCCAATTCTTTGCTGTTTGGTGGCAGCTACTGAGTTTCCCAGAATCCCTTGGGACACACAGGGCCAGGCAGTGGGCAGAGAGGCAGGCATCTCAGAGGTTGCACACCCTTTGAGGATGCTTTTGAGGGCCAGACTCGAGGTACCCAGGTACAGAACCAGTCCCAGCTGCCATCCAGGTGTGCAGATGGTATAACAGCTGGCCCAGGGGAACCGGGTGTGTTCTGTCGACTCTAAAAAAGACACGTTGACCAGCTGACACTTCAAGGCCGAAAGAGGCCACAGTGTGCTTGGAGGCAAACAGACATTTTCCAGGGAGGAAAACTGCACCCTGTTAAAATGCAGTTCTTTGAAGAGATCTGAGAGGGTTCTGCCCTGGAGCGTTTGCCTGTGTGTTTGTAGGATGCCACATTAATATTTCACAAACAAGCGAATAATTATTTCAGCAAGTGCCCTGTTTTAATGTCAATCTCCCCAGCTTTCCCGACTCCAGGTCTTAGATTGCATTCACCTTTTCCACCGGCATGATTATTTACCATACATCTTGTTTTGGAAGCGAAGGAAGGCTGGACCATCAGAGGTGAACTATAAAACTGATAAGAAAGAGAAGCAAAGCCCTGTGTTCCAGGGACAGTCACAGTCCGTGTGGAAAGAGCAAAGCCAAGGACGGGGAGTGGAAAGGAATTGTGTCTGGCACAGGCTTGTAGAACGAGCCTGCTGTCTGGTCCCCAGCTTAATGCTGCCCTAATAGTCTGCTCACCGTGGCTGCATTCCAAAGAATATCTTCCTAGGGGCTCAGTGGAGAGGAACCTGTTCTAAGGAAGCCTTAAAGGCTGAGGCATTGAACAGCAATAGCGCTGAACACAGTGGTTACGTGATATTTCAGAAGGCAGAAACACAGTTGGTGACCTCGTGTTAATAGTTTCTCTCTCACTAATTCTGTTTTATCTCTTCCTCTAAACCCATTAGTAATTCTTAATGATGTCCATAGGTAAGCACATATTTTGGTACAGACACTCCTCATTTAGCAACCAAGTTATGTTCCTGTGACTAGGGTGTTAATCGAGTTGGTCACTAAATGAGGGACTGTGTGTACTATAGTGTGGACATTACAATATTTGGAACAAAAAAATGGTCAGAGTGCTGGGGATTTAGCTCAATGGCACAAGCCCCCGTACCAAAAAGAAAAAAAAAAAAATGGTCAGAGGGAAATCCAACTTGAAGACTTTGCTTTTATTTGTGTAACTCTGCCACGCAGTGCTGTAATGTATAACAGAACATAAAATGACAGCTCTGTCCTGTACAATGTAGTGTAAAAATTATAGTACTATATAAAAGAGGTGTATTGTACAAAAGAAAAACCAGACAAGATAGACAAAACTGTACCGAAAGAAGAAGGTGGGTTGTAAGCTGAAGTAACAGGTTGTACGCCCAGTTGTTGAACAGGTGAGTCATTAGACAAGGGATATCTGTACTTTCTTTATGTATTGAATATAATTCATGTTCCCAGATTTTAGTCTACAAAACAGTTCATTATATTAGCTAGGGAGAAATAATTTTGTATTTTTCCCCTTTGGATCACTGCTCCTCTACTCCCAAGTTAAAAGAAATATGAAAGGCCAGACATGAGGGAGCACGCCTATAATCCCAGCACTTGGGAGGCGGAGGCAGGAGGATCACTGTGAATTTGAGACCAGCCTGGGCTACAAAGTGATGTCAAGTCCTGCCTGAACTATGTAGTGAGACCCTGTCTCAAAAAGGCAAAAAAAAAAAAAAAAAAAAAGTTAAAGAAAAAAACCCGAAAGTGGAAGTAATTTTTACAACCTGTTCTGCAACAGAAAAATTCTGCGCACATTTCATGTAACCCCCTTATAACTGCAAGGGATATAGGTGCCAAGAACCACAGGCCCCCTGACTGGCCTGTGCTGAGACGGAGCCCAGGAAGCAGGCTCTGGGTGGCCCCCTCTCCCAGCATATCACCCTCAGGAGCTCACGGGTCCCACTGCTGGCTGGGCCCCTGGAGGACAGGGTGCTGTGGACAGCAAGGAACGGTAAGGAGGAATCAGTTAGAGTTGTGGAGAAGCCAAGGGCTGCGGCCCGAGGATGCCTGGGGGAGGCCGAGGTCTCTGATCCCGGGAGTCTATCAGATTGCACAGGCGAGACAGCCTCTCATCTGGCCTCAAGGGATGATAAGTTTCTGCCAAGAGAAGGGGAGAAAAGCGGTGGGGAAGTTATCTGACTGCTGGTCCTTACACCTTCCCATGGCTGGACTTTGGCAAGCTGTCCCATAAATTAAAGAAGGAAAATTCCTGCCATCACGCTCCTGGAATGCCTATAATTCTGTAAATTCTTGGTGGCACACCCCTGTAATTCCAGCTCTCGGGAGGCTGAGGGAAGAGGATCACTTGAGCCTAGGAGTTTAAGGTCAGCCTGGGCTACACAGCAAGACGAGAGAGAGAAAGAGAGAGAGAGAGAGAGAGAGAGAGAGAGAGAGAGAGAGAGAAAGTCTGTGCCTATGTGTCTAAGGCTCTGTGTCCACTGAATGTATCTGGTTGTTTCCAGCTGTCTCTGGTGTCCCTAGACATCTGGTTTGTGACTCTGTCTTTCTGTGACGCATTTGGATTTGGATGTGGATGTGGGGGCCACGCTGGATGTTTCTGAGTGTGAAATTAACCTATTTCTGCAAGCGTGCATCGGACTGTGGGTGCCTGTGAGTTGTTCAGAAGGGTTCAGAGAGGAAATGCCTGTGAGCCCTGGCTGCTCATGGTGCTGTCCATTAGCCTTCCGGGAAGTGAGGTTAAGTGGGGTGACATCTGCTGAGTGTGAAGGATGTGGACTGGGTGGCTTTATAGCAGGACCGATCTCCTTCATACACACACAGCAGAAACTTCAGCCGGGCTGGCTGACCCCGTGTCCCTTCAGAGAAGGCCTTGACCTCAGCCAGCACGGGAAGGAAAGGAGCGGAAATGAGGACACATTTGAGACCTAGAGCAGAAGTCAAACTCAGACCCAGTTCCCTCAGCTGGTCCCCTGAGTCATGGCTTTCTTGGCCTTTCCAATAATAACCAAGCCCTCCAAGCCATGAGTCTGGACCCTTGAAAAGCCTTCTCTTCCCTTCCAAACCAGTCAACAAATACATAGACTGAACACCACTGCAGATGGTATGTTTAGCCACAGTACAATCAAGTGAGTCTTTAAAGCTTGTCTGAAAGACACAGGAAACTTCCCCCAGGATTGTGGGCAGGAAGCCTCAGCCAGGGGCTCCCAGGCTGGGGAAGATTTCACAGGGTATGCACACCTGCGGCTGTGTACTCCCTAGCGAGGCCCTGGGGGTCGGAAGGGGCTGAGCAGGCCTGGGAGCTAAACACACACCCCCAAGAGGCCTGCGGTGGCCACAGCTATAGGCCCTCAGTCTAACCACTGAACACCTCTTCCTCCAGCCTTGCAGGCCACCTCCAGGTGAGAGACAGGGCTATGAGCATGTCAAGGTTAGAGAGCCTGCGGCAGGAAAGGGTCACCCCGGCTTACCCCTTGTGGGCGAGCTGTGAAGGCCACTGACGTGATGTCATGCTTGCCCGTGATCCCTCGCTCCTAGTAAGGCCCTGCCAGTGGGGTGGGCATGGGGAAGGCCTGCAAGGCAGCCGTGGGGCTGGTGGGGAAGAGAAGGGCTGAGAGCCGGGCCAGGAGAGGCAGTACTTGGCCTAACCAGGGGCTCCTGAGATGCCCTAGGGTGACAGCAGGCCATGACCTCAGCCAGCTTAGGAAGGAAAGGAGTGGAAAAGAGCCTCCTGGCCAGACCCGCAGAAGTTGGCACCCAAAGCACCCAATCCTTCATGCCATTCCAAGTTCGGTCTAGGGTCAAGCTCACATCTGCCCCCCACCCCGCACCCTGCACTGAGCTTCCTCCTGGTTCTCTCTCCTGGGCTTATATCCACTTAAGAGCTAGAGACCAAAATAAAAGACTGACTGTCCTCCAGGAAGCCAGGACCAGGAGCCAAGCTCAGAGCTGAGGGAGAAATCATCATTCTTGTGGCCCCAGGCGGGCAGGTAGCCAGGTGGCCTCACAGGAGGAGGGGACTTGGGTATGGGGAAGGGATGTGGGGTCCAGACCAGGACCCACCTGAGCAGACACAGAGGTGGGAAGAGCGTGGCACCCCTGCAGATGGGGGTATCCTGGTAGGATGCGGATGTCGTGGAGTTGGTGGGGCAGCTTGAACCCAGGCTCTATTTAGTGAGCCTCAGGGTGGGGGCATTCAGGGGTTCTGTGAAACTGTATCAGAGCTGTGGTTGTTTGGGTCAGTGGTTCTCACCTGGGAACCTGGTAGAAACGCGAATGCTCCAGCCCACAGCCTAGAAAGGAAGCCCTGCAGGCAGGTGCCGTAACCAGGGCTGTGGGCGAATCTGATGTGCGGCCTTAGAAGGCTGCAGGCTGACTGGAGCAGGGTGGGAAGCGCAAGGCCAGAAGGCCTAACCAGGGAGGTTTGGGTTCCCTGCCAGCCTCTTCTCCTTTAGCTTCCTGTATGTGGGCAAGGTGCTCACCTGGTTGGGCTTCAGCCACTACAGCTTTAAAGAGGAATGACAGTAAGATGATGGGTGATGCTACCCACAACCCTCCGTTAGACCAACTAACAGTCCTGACTGGCCTGGGGCTGAGAGGTTTCAGGGGACACAAACTTCCCGTCACCCTATCCCCAACAGAGTCTCCAAGAAAGAAGCACTGCTCAGCGTGGCTGTGCAGGGAACAGCAAGAGGGTGGAGCTGTCCCAGTGCCCAAAGCCCATTCTCCAGCACCTTGGTGGCAGCCACACTTGCCTGACCCTCCTGTCTCCTGTCTGGTGCCTGTTGGCCCTGGCAGGCATTCGTTTACCTGCCTCGCCTGGCTCTGGAGGCAGTGGGGCCCAGACCAGCGTCAAAGGCACAGGGACGCCTCGCTTGGCCTGGAGCTGAGGTCGCGTGAAATACAATAAGGCCAGTGCGGCAGACCTGCTGATGCTGCTGAAGGCTGAAAATACCCCAGGCCCTGGCTCTGGCGCCAGGATGGCTCCTCTGGGCCAGGGGACAGAGACTGCCTGTGGTGTCTCCACTGGACTCTTGCCACCTTAGCCAGGGGCCTCTGGGGGAGTGGAATTTGGGGCCCACCAGTCTCCCAACTCCACCCTAGATAGAATAATTTTAAACAAGGATCTGAGTTTTCCTCATTACTCGATGATCTGGATACACACCCAGGGAGGGGCCGAGGCGTGAGCACCTGATAGAAAGGTGGCTGCTTTCTCTCTCAGAGAAGTGGGCAGCTTCTTCTTCAAGACCCCCTGTGAGGGATTGTAGCTCAGTGGTAGAGCACTTGCCTAGCAGGCACAAGGCCCTGGGTTCAATCCCCAGACTGGCTTGGAAGCCAGGGCACAGATGGGTAGATGAAGTGGTTTGTTTAGGCCCGAGACAGCACCTCAGAGCCTATGGCAGAGTTAGCTTCCTGGAACCTGGAAGAGGGAGCCAAAGTCATTGCCAAGACATGGGTGGTGAGTGGCTGCTGGGAGGTGGGCCTGAGTCTCCCTCAGCTCTCTCCCACTTCCTGCTGGGCCATGGGTCCCCTCTCCCTCCCCCACCACATCTCCTCATTTAGGGCCAGCTCATGAGCACGCACTCAGGTTCAAGAGAAGCTCCCCAACACACCCCTGACCCTGTCCCACAAGCTGATTCTGCTGCTCCCTCCAAAACTCACAGGCCCTGCCCATCAGGACCTCTGTGCCCTCTGCCCAGCTTCTAACCCAGGCAGGAGATGCCTGTGTGGAAACCCCAGTTGCAGAGGCAGGCGGGTTTGAATCTCAGTTCTGGCCCTTATTGACTGGATGAATTTTACAAAGGCCCTGTGCCTCAGTTCTCTCTCTCGTAAAATGGGGACAACATGGGTTCCTTGAGGGTCACTGTGCAGTTGAAATGGAAGGAACCAGTGAATGTGAAGTGATCAGAGTGTCACACTCTGAAAGTAGTGACCGCTTGACAACTGTGCTTCTTACTGACAGCATTACAGGAAAGGATAAAAATAGAAATTAAAACTTGAGGGAGGGGGAGCAAAAGAGAGGAGGAGGAGGGGACAGCAGTGTCATATTTCTGCCCCAACCACCCCTCTGGGAACCCGTGAAGCCTGCAGTCAGCAGGGCTTGAGGCAAGCGAGGGCCTTGCCTCTTGAATTTCCTCCTGCGCTCTGCATTGTGGGCTGGGGGTGGCCCTGGGCTCTGCTCACTCAGAGCTGTGGTTAGTTAAGAAGCCACACTAACCAGCCAGAAGGCACATTCTGCTTTCCATACATCTGTCCCCTTCAACCAGGTGTCCCTGTCCCCACTGTGACCTCTGTGAAGTGCAAAGCCATTGTGCGTGAGAGCTGCAGCAGCTAGCTGGCCCCCTTCCTGCCTGCCTGGGCCCTTGTGGTTTGCGTAGAAGCAGTAATAACAGCCGCCCTCACCTCTGTGCCTGCTATGCCCCAGGGGGCCTGGACATACTGTCTCTAACAACAAATCCGAGGGCAAGGTACTGCCTCGGACTTACCAATGAGGAAACCAAGGCACAGAGAGGTGAGTGACTTTTCCAAAACTGCACAGCTAGCAAAGGAATGGAAAAATTGGGATTCAAAGCCAATCATATCCAGTTCCAAAGTCTAGTTCTTTCTACCACACAAGGGGGCTCAGAGAACTCAAGGTCCAGGTCAGGGTCATTCATTAACTCAGTAGGACAAGGGCAAGCACCTCCCCTTGGTCATCCAGTTTTCTTACCATGAAGTCAGCTGACTCTTAAGAATCAGGTGAAGAGCCAGGCAAGGTGGTGCATCCCTGTAATCCCAGCACTTGGGAGGCCGAGGCAGGAGAACTGCAAGTTTGAGGCCAGCTCAGGCAATTTAGTGACTTAGCAAGATACTTTCTCAAAATAAAAACTACAAAAAACGCCTGAGGATGTAGCTCAGTGCAAAGATCTTCAGTTCAGTCCCCAGTCCTGTAAAAACAAAAGACGGAAAGAAACAAGTAGGGTCTCTTCTCTCCTGGCAGCTGACTTTCCAGAGTCTCTGTGACTTTGGGTACAAAAGGGCAGATGAAAATTGTGACCCAGATGATCCTGGAACTTCCCAGTTTCCTACAGTAAGCTCATCCTCTACAGCTGGTGTCTTCCCAAGGCCAAGGAGCCTGAAAGTGAGTGGGTTTTTTATCCAGTTCTCTGACCATCCTGGCCCTCCAGCCTCAGAACCCTTTTAGATTAGTGTCCTATTCCTTGCTAGGCTCTAGATGTGGAATGTGCCCCAAGGGCCCATTGCTGACACTTGGACTCCAGCACTGTTGGGGAGTGAAGCCTAATGGAAGGAAATTAGGTTCTTGGGAGTGTGTTTTTGAGGGCGCATTTGAGTGCTGGCACCTCTTTTCTCTCTTTTTACTCCCAAGCTGCTATGAAGTAAGAAGCTTCCTCTGCCAAACATTCCCACCATCCTGTGCTGCCCCATACTGACAGGGCCAAGTGACCATGGATTGACTCCTCCTGAGCTGTGAGCCAAAGTAAACCTTTCCTCCTTTTAAGGTAATTACCTCAGGTATTTTGTCACAGTGATGGAAACCTGATTGACACATCCCTCTTGGGTTCTGTGTTCTCTGAGAAGACACAGGAAGGAAAATAAGATGCTAATCTAAAGCAAAGGGTAAGGAACTAAGGAGCTTCTAGTTGCATTTGACCAGGAGCTTCTAGAAAGCAGATGGCCAGCTTAGTGATGCCATCAGTTGCTTCTGAGTCCCTTCAACCCCTACACATTTCCCTGTGATTTTTGCTCTGTTTGGCTTTTGCTTGGACTATGTGTTCCCTAGGGGAAGGGTTGGGATTTGTATCCAGGCCTCAGACAGAAAGGCAGAAACCCTCTTACCCTGCTGTGGGAATTTCAGCCACTTCCTGAGCTCTCATGCCACCTCAGGGAGGCCTGGAATTGACATTGTGATAGGCGAAGAAGAAACAAGACAGAAGGCAGGAGGAAGAGGGTATAGATGCACCAGGAAAGATTTCTTCCCAGTTCTTGAGTCCTCCCAGAAGCTGGGCTACACTCTTTTGGGCCAACAGCATAAAGTTATCAAGAAGTAGCAACAGGGAAGAGAATAAGTATGTATCAAACAATACTCTAGACTGTTGTCCCCACTTTGTAGATGAGAAAACTGAGGACCTGATAAGCCACATGAGCTAACAAGGGTTTGAATCCAAGTCTGATTTCTTTTGCTGTTTAGGAAACATAATTTTATTATGTAAATAAAAATTATTAAAATCAAATCATCCTGATTGATGTGTTTTGAAATTTTGTTGTAGTTTTTTCTTTTTTTTTTTTTTTCTTATTATCCTTGAAATAAAACCAGGCCTGATTTTAAAGCCCTGTGTTGTTCTCCTGTGGTCTGCTTCTAGGAGATCCTTGGGACAGCGACCTTGGAACTCTAGGGACTGTCCCACCTGCCACCAGAACCCACACAGGTAGTGCTGGAGGCTGACATGTGCCTGCAGGGGTCTGCCCCAACCAGTGTGCCCCATTTCTCTGAGGGATGCTCACAGCCTTATCTGACTGTGGCCACCAGGTGGTGCTGTAATGATTGGGCTCTTGTCTCTTGGATCCAAAATTCAAAGAGGTCTGCAGTCCCCTAACGGGAACTCTTTAAAAAGTACAGGCCCAACCCCTGAGAGTCTGATTTAATAGTTTTAAATAGGGTTATGTAAGTATCTGTCATTATTTTGAAATAGTGCTTATTTTCTGAACTGGTAAAATAGTCACATACTTCAAAAACGTTGAAGTATAAAAAGGGGAATCTATTTGGGGTCTTCAGTGGTCCAGTGTATGTCTAACATGCAAAAAGCCCTGGATTCCATCCCCAGCACCAAAAGAGGTATTAAAAGGTGCATAAGGCTGGGGATAGTGCACGTGTCTATTAATCTTAGTATTCGGGATGTTGAGGCAAGAGGTCCATGAATTTGAGGCCAGACTGAGCTACATAGCAGGACCCCAAACCTCCTCCCCTTAAAAAAATATATACAGAAAGACAGCTTTCTCCATGCCTCACTAGGTAGGTTCTCATTGTTATCTGCCACTCATGAGAACATCGAATTGAAGCGAGACCCATGAGATTCACCCACTTGAGGCAGACGCCCCTAGGGCCAGGTTATGGCAGAGGAGGATTAGAAAACGTCACCGCCACCCCCTATCCACAAGGGCGTGGGCACATATCCCCGGCCAATGGCCCACCAACATTGTCTTTGAAAAAGGAAGAAGAGGACACTTAATAAGCATACTTCAGTGTTAAGAACAAAACATGCAAACAAAATAAGGATATTTCAGAAATACAATTTAAAACGTTCTCCAGCTCGCTGGTAGCAGACTTGAAAGCGGCTCTGCAGTGGGCTTTGGTCCTGGGTTCTGAGTCTAACGTGTGCAAAGTCCTGCAGCTGCCCCGCCCCACCCCCACCCCACCTTCACCTCCACTCCCAGGTGCAGAGCACAGCCCCTAGGCTTGGCCCAGCCAGGGGGAGGGCAGCCAGAAGCTCTCCAGGCCTCCCATACTGTGCTTGGCCCAAAGGGGAAGAAGGTGGCCAAAGGAAGGAAGTGGACAGCAAGGGTCCGAACTTGGGTCTCTCTCTGGGAAACTACGGTGGCTGAGCGGCCTCGTTTCAAAAGCCATAGGCTGAGAAAGAAAAGGCCTTCACCCGGGTGAAGAGATGTCAGCGTGTATGGACTTGGATTACGCAAAGCTAAGTAAAGCTCAGGACTGTACTGACATGATTCTATGCCTGTGGAACTTCCAGAAGAGACAAATCCAGCAATAATAGATGGGTCATGGCTTAGAGATTGGGGGGAAGGTGGGGAGCGGCAGACAGCTATAAAGCGTTTCTCAGGAAACCTACGAAAATGTCGTAAAACTGGCTGTGATAACAGTTCTATGTATCTCTATACTGCAGCCTGCTAAGTTGTGCACTTTCATGGGTGAGCTGTCTGGTATGTGAATTTTATTTTATTTTTTACTTATTTTTGGTAAACTGGGGATCGAACTCACAACCTCGCGCTTGCCATGCAGGCACTTAATACAGCTGAGCTAAATCCCCAGCCCTGTGAATAATATTTTAATAAAGCTGTTTTAAAAGGGAGATTTCCATGGAAAAAGAGGGTCCTCAGGAGCAACTGCAACAGTATTTTCTCGGGAGTAGGCCCAGGGATACCATCTAGTGGGAATGAGAAGCAGAAGAAAAGAAGGACGACTTGAATTAGGAGTTGAAGATGGGCAGAATTTCTAAGTCTTCCCTACAAGAAATGGAGGTCTCCTCCTCTTCCTCTGCCTCCTTCTCCAGCCATGGGCATCGTGCTAGAAAACCTGTGCACCTAGATCTTGGAGAAAAACCCAGAGCCCATCTCGGTGAGAGTGGAGACGCAGAACTTCATGCAGCCACTTGAGGGGCTGAGTGTGGCTGGTAGGTCTCGAGCTGGTGGCCTCATAGCCAGGTCCTTGAGGGACCCAGCGATTGGCAGCAGATTTTCATCAAATGTTCACCAAATATCCACCATCTGCTACCTTCAGATGCAAGACACGGGAATACACAGACAAGGCTGTGTTTGGCCCGCCACAGGCACTCAAATGATCCTAAAATACCCCTTTGGGAGGCAGGCAGTGAAGATCACTGATTACTGACTAAAATCTGGGATTTTTAGTCTGGAGTATATCCTCTATTTCATGTGAGAATCAAGTTCCAAACCTCAATAAAGCAAGGAAATCTCTGTCTTCATCACGTCATCTGTATAAATATGTTTTTTAATTTGGAATGGCTGCAAGAACAGTGATACACACCTGTCATGCTCACTACTTGGGAGGCTGAGGCAGGATTGCCGCCAACTGAGGCCAGACTGGGCTACATAGTGAATTCAAGGCCAGCCTAATTTGCAGAGCAAGACCTGTCTCAGAAAGAGTTAAAATGGTACATTTTCTGTTTATTTTCCCACAATAAAAAGTAATGAAGTAAGACTTCAAGGTAAACATGTTATAACTCAAGTTCTGACCTGGCTAGGATCAGAATTATAACAAATATTTATTAAGTTCATACCATGCACTAAGCATTTTATATTACATTATTTTGTTTAATCTCCCAATAGGCCTAGGAAGGAGACTTCTTTATTGTTCCCACTTTACAAATAGTTAAAATGGCTGGGCGTGGTGGTCCATGCCGGTTCCTCAGGCACAAAACGAACAAACAAAATTAATTAAAAATGAATGGTCTTGGGGCCGGGGATTTAGCTCAGCGGCACAAGCACCTGCCTTGCAAGCACGCAGTCATGAGTTCCATCCCCAGTACCTATTAAAAAAAAAAAAAAAAGGAATGGTCTTTAATTAAAAGGAAGCTGTTCAAGGTGGATCCATCCCTTATTTCTCAGTAAGGCCCAAGATTCTTTCTTTTTATAAGCTCAGTGTATTTTTAGTAGGACATATTCAAAGCATTCACTAAAAAAATGGGGAATAAAATGATCTTGTATTCAGGCATCACCCAGTGTAATGATACCTTAAAATCCTTCTCCTTCAGTCTTTTCTCATCCCCTAAAAGAGTACAGATTAAAAACACAGATGCAGTGAAGCCCTCCTGAGGGAACTGCAGCCCATTCCTCTCCCTCCTTCCTTTGTGAATTTAGTGTATACCATTCCCAAACATTGTTTTATACTTTTGCTAATGTATGTATGTGTTCATAAAGATGATGTAGTATTATTTTGCAGGTTTCTAAGCTGTTTTTGTGCATTTTGATGTTATACACTTCCTTTTGCAATTTTTTTTTTTTTTTTTGGTCTTTTTGAGACAGGGTCTCACTCTGCAGTTCAGGCTGACCCTGGGCTCACTTTGTAGCCCAGGCTGGTCTGAACTTGCAAACGACCCACCTGTGTCAGTCTCCTGAGTCCGGCCCACACCCAGATCTTTTGCAATTTTTTATTCAACTTTTTTTTTTTTTTTTTTTGTCTCTTTGAGACAAGGTCTCGTTGTGCAGTTCGGGCTCGCCTTGAGTCACTTTGTAACCCAGGCTGGTCTCAAATTTGCAACAATCCCCTGCCTCAACCTCCCCAGTGCTGGGATTATAGGAGTGCGCCAGCATACCTGGCTAACATTATGGTTTTGAGCTGATTCAGATGACTCTAATTCATTGATTTTTGTGGCTCTATAGTATTTTATTTTCTGAACCACAGTTCCACCCGTCTTCTGTCCAGACATTATTATTATTATTATTATTATTATTATTACATAGTCACAATGTAGAGTTTAGTCCCTCTCATTCTCTAGGCCCATGTGTGAAGGTTTCTTTAGAACGCACTATGCATTTAGAAGTAGAATTTATAAGCCTCCAGGTATGAACATCAACTTTTTAGATTTTGCTACATTGTTTTTCCAACCAGTTATATCAGTTTAAGCCCTCACCAAACAGTACTGAACATGTCATTAACGCCCTAGTGTGAATCAGTGCTCTACAATTTTATTGGACCGTGAAGTACTTTCCTTTTCTAGCATTTCATGGGACCAGATAGCAGCTTAGCACTTTATTTCCATTTCTTTTCCATTGCAACCAACCATGTGTCCAGCACCTGCTGTAAGCAAGCTCTAGGACCACAAATGAGATCCCCTCCCGGCCCTCGAGGGGGTTCCAGTCTAGTGGGTGCAGCAGGACAGAAATGGTGACTCGGACTACAGGGAACTGTGACTCACATTCAGGCTTCGGCGGGTGAGTCATGGAAGAAGGCACTGTGTTTTCTTTTAATGCCTTAAATTTCTAAAGATTAAAAATCTTTTTGAAAAGAGAGAAATTTGAAAGTCCAGAGACAATAGAGCTATGTCCTGACAATGCCAGGGTGATTTATTGTAGTGGGGAGCGTGGTTGGGAGTGGACCACAGAGTCAGGCAGCCCTTCTCGGGCACTGTGGACCCCAGAGGGGAGGCTGTGTTAGGAGTGGGGCCGGCTCTGTAAGCGTGGGTCAGTACAGTGCATCCCAGTACTGTCACCTGTGGGCTCGGTCAGTCTGCCTCCACAATGATAGCCTCAAGGTTGCAAATCTAGAATATTAGTTCCTCTCTCCCTGGTTTCAAACTCCAGTAGTGCGGCTTATAGCTGGCACACTAGAGTTGTTTATTCAAAGCCTACTTAATTTACTTATATATTGCTTCTAATTTATTTCTTTTTGTATGGGGAATTAAGCCCAGGGCCTTGGAACTGAGCTACAAGCCTGGCCCTTTTAAAGTTTTTAGTTTGAGGCATGGTACTTATTGCTAAGTTGCCCAGGCTGGGCTTGAACTTGTGATCCTCCTGCTTCAGCCTCCCAGAGTTCTGGGAATCGAGGCCTGTGCCCATGCCCGGATGTTGGTCTCATTTTCCTCAGTAATTGACAGGGTGCTTGGATCCACGAATATGGAAGCCCAACTCTAATTAAGAAGATTTGTTAAACAAGAACAAATGTGCAGAACCCTCCAAGTCCCCATAATAACAGTACTGAGATCTAAACAGTAATATTTTAAAATGTTCTTGATTCTTTTAAACTACACATACATGATTTCTACAAAAATGACTTTGCGTTATAATCATGTTTTATCTGTCTTCATTCAATAATTTTTTTTCCATGTCAACAATACCCTTCCATAATTTTTCTTTTTTCTTTTTCTTCCATGCTGGAAATCAAACCCAGGGCCTCAAGTGTGCTAGGGAATTGCTCTACCACTGAGCTACAAATGCCAGACTTGGCACTTGTTTTTAGACCCGGTATAATTTTAATGCAAAGTTAATGCATAATTTTAATGCAAAACATTTCATTGCTTGGAAGAGCCATAATGCTACTAACTGCATTTTAGTCAGTGTTTAGTGTGCTTCCAATCTTTCTCTCTAAGTGGCAACATTGAATTTCCTTATATATCTTGGATTTTTAATTGCTTCCTTGAATAAATTCTTCAGTAGAATTTCAGTGTCAAAAGAAAATATGAATTTTCTAGTAGCTTGCTCAATAGCTTTCATAAAATTTATTCCAGTTTATGCACCATCTTAGAGAGTTCAGGTGTCCTTTCCACATATCCCTGTCTACTTTGGCCATTTTAAAACCTTTTCATTGTGGACAATTTGAGAATTTGTAATATAGTATCTCCTGAGCCAGACATGGTATTGCACACCTGTAATCCCAGCACTCAGGAAGCTGAGGCAGGAAGATTAGTGTGAGTTCAAGTCCAGCCTGGACTACATGGTGAGATTTTGTCTTAAAAAGTAATAAATGAATAATAGTATATCCACTATTGTGATTACTAGTAAGGTTGAACATATATTCAGATATTTATTGGTAATTTGTAACTGCATTTGTGAATTGCCTATTCATAGTCTGACCATTACCTATTTGGATATGTACCTTCTAATTGATCTGGAAAACTTTCTGAATAAAAAGGAAATGTCTTCCCCTGATTTCTCATTCCCTATTAGTTTTGTCTGTGGTACATGTATTCACTGACTTTCCCATTGCTGGGACAAAATACCAGACACACACAATTTCAAGGAGAAGTTTATCTGGCTTATAGTTTCATAGGGTTCAGTCCATGGAGAGCTCATTTCAAGGTAGAAACATCATGGAAGAAGGATGTGGCAAAGGAAGCAGCTCAATTTATGGCATCCAGAAAGCAGAAAGCAGGAAAGAGCACTAGACAAGAAAAAGCTAGGAAAGCATATAATGCCTCTGGTCGCAACCCCATGACCCACTTCCTCCAACTGGCCCCACCTCCCAAGAGCCTATTCAGCCATGAACTCATCCATAGGTTAAGCTGTTAATGAGGTTAGTGTCCTCACAATCCAGTCATCTCTTCAGCTGATAATCAAGATGCAGGGGCATGGTGCATTTCCCCTTCTATAGAAGTAGTAGAAGGTTTTATGTAGTCAAGACTACTGATCATTGAGGTGAAGGCGTGGTCTTGCCCACTGTGCTTTGGTGCCTGAGAAGCTTGCATTGGTATGCTCTGAACCTCTCATATTTTTCCCAGTGTCAGTTGGAGTCTCTGCTTCCCTGGCTGGCAGATGCTGCTTAAGCTACAGAGCAAGGCCCAAAGCATAGCCCTAGCTGTCTGCAAAGCCAGGTGAACAATTCTAACCCTACACTATTCAGGTCACCGACTTTAAGTGCAAACTTGGCAAAGATGATTCTGATCACAATGTCAACATATGGTTGAGGAGTGTCCCAGAAAACCCAATGGGAACCCTGCTTCCAGCTCCAGCTTTCTTATTGGCCAGGCACACAGACCTGCCTGAGCCTCTCAGACACTGAGGCTGCTGTCCAGCCCTCGCCCTGGGGCAGCTCCCCTTTGCTGGCAAGGCCAGAGGCTCTGGGAGAAAGGAAGGGAGAGAGGCAGCAGAGGACAGGGAAGCAAGGAAGCAAGCAAGCAAGTGTTGGGTCTCAGACCATGACACCCCAAAGCATGGTGCCCTGGCATGTGAGTACTTCAAGAGAGCTCACAAGGGGCTCAGAAATACATTCTCTGATTTTCTCTCTGATTTCTTCTGAAAGAGATGAGAGAAAGCTTCTGTTTCCCCCAACAAGCCATGATATCTAAGAATACTACTATCTATATTCTGCGGCAGATGTCCCTGCCCTGTGTCAAGAAGACAGAATGCTGCACAGAGAGGCCAAGAGTCCGAGAAAACTGTCCTTGCTGGGTTTCTTCTTCAGTTTCTTACCATTAAATCACACTTTTTTTTTTGTCCAATAACATTTCTATACAGCTATCCTTTCTTCACTGAGCCTAAGATAGAAAGTTATCCCTGGATATTTGGGTCTTCATTTATTCTTCCCTTCCAGCCTTAATGTGGATTGAACCCAGGAACTTCTGGTATTGAGCTACAACCCCAGCCCTTTTCAAAGTTTTGTTTTTTTGTTGTTTTTTTTTTTTAATTTTTGAGGCAAGTTTTGCCTAAGTTGCTCAGGCTTGCCTCAAACTTATGATCTTCCTGCCTCAGCTTCCTGAGTAGCTTGGATTACAAGCATGTGGCAGCATGCTGAACCTGGGTCTTCATTTCTAATCTCTCCCATGTTGCATGTTTGTTGTGCTTGTCTGTCTTTTGTTGTAGGCTCTCAACAAAATGATAAGGGAACAGTGTTACACCTTTCCACCTCTGCACACACAAGCTGAAGTATGATGACTGAATACCTGTTGTGTGACAAGTGTCTTCACACACCTGTGAGCTTACTGCCCCGTGCTTTGGGGATGAAGAAACTGAGAGAAAGAAAGAGGCTGCGACACCCCCCCCGCCCCAGACACTTGGCTAACACGGGTGAAAACCTGAGTCTGAATGTATGTTCTCTTCCACCTTCCGAATGGCACCTATTCACCTT
The DNA here is from genome assembly GCA_004027455.1 of Hydrochoerus hydrochaeris. Lineage (NCBI taxonomy): Eukaryota > Metazoa > Chordata > Mammalia > Rodentia > Hydrochaeridae > Hydrochoerus > Hydrochoerus hydrochaeris. The sequence continues at coordinate 90,801 of PVLA01006045.1, read as the reverse complement.
AAGGTCTTCTGACTCTAAGCTCTCTCCCTAGTGTCTGGGGAAATACACAGGGATTCAAATGCTGCTACAGATTTTGAATTTCCTCTTTCCCAGGGGCTTCAAGATATGAGTCTAAGTCTGTCCTTTCTGTTTCACAGACAGCCTGGGATGATCAGGGACATAGATAGTAGTTTAATTGAAGTGTTTATTCTGGGAAGTTCCCCAAAGCAGAGACATTTCCCTTTAAGACTTACTGGAGAATTCCTAAAAGCCTGCTTCTCTATACCCCTGGCTGGCTGCAGGCCAGACTGGAGGTCAAGGTGAAGGTGTAGCAGTACCAGGGCTCAGAGTCTGCCCTCCCACACTCAGCCTGACTGAAGTCTTTATGCAAATTATGTGAGCCTCAGGACAGGGAGGGGAGATGACAGGCATGGGTGTGGAGAATGGGAAGTCCCTCTGTCAGCCTCATTCCAATGATTGTGACTTAAACATGCCCGATTCTCTGGTGCCTGACCACAGTGTTGATGGTGTGGTATGGGATCGGAGGTGAGAGATGCTCTTCCAAAAGCGAGGCTTCCAGGCATTGCTGCAGTGGAATTGATCCTCTCAGGGTCTCAGGGACTCCAGGCTGTGAGTTCTGACAGATCACTTAATGAAAGGCAGTCGTGAGGACTGATGGAAGCAATATACAAGAGTCCAGCAATTCAGGTGGCAGCTCACGAGCTGCCAGTGTCTGCCCAGAGCAGTGTGGTGAGAAAGACAGTGGTAAAGAATGGTCCTGGGGATTGAACCCAGAGCCTTGCAGGAAGCTATAACCTCAGTCCTCTAATTGTTTTATTTTAAGGCAGGGTCTCACTAACTTTCCCAGGTTGGCTTTGAATTTGTAGTCATTCTGCCTCAGTCTCTCAGAGTGGTGGAATTATAGGCATCACCACGGTCACCTCCAAAGTTGCCCCAGCTTGGTGCTGTGAACTCTTAGTTACCTCTGAGAACTCCCAAAGCATCTAACTCATTTTCTTTCCTCTTCCCCTCAGCAGACATTTGCTAAATGCCCTCAGGCTGGCTGTGTTCCAGGTGGTAGCAGTGATGCTAGAGAAATTCTGGTGGCCACTTTCAAGGGGCAAGGCCGATGCAGTGAGGACCCAAATGCATCTCAGTGAATGGTATCTGAATTATACACAGGAGGGAGAATGTGGAGTGAGAGCTCCAGCTGGGCTGCAGACCCTTCCAGGCTGTAATGTGGGTTCCCTGTTGTATTAGTTAGTGTAGGACAGTGTAAAATGTTTGTCTGACAGCTGGAGACCCAGGGATCCAGTAGAAGTCCTGGAGCCCATGGCAGTGTCCCATGCAAATCTGCATCAGGAGGCCAAAGGATCCACAGTGGAAGACTGAACGATCTGCAGTCCATACTGGGAAGTCACCAGAGCTGGTGTTGGAGGCTGAAGAGTCCTTGGCCAAGGACTGAAAGATCTGCGTCAGAAGGCTGGGGAATCTGTGCTGCAAGCCAGGAGACAACCCCTAAGGTGAAGATGAGGATTGGAGCTCCTGTGGGCTGCTTGGGAGATTTTCCCCCTGTTGGGACCCAAAGGAGATGTTCACAAGTGAGGCCCCAAAATTAAAGGACCAATGCATGTTTGCAAGATGTCAGCAGTGATAGCAGACAACATGGAGCAGAGAAGAGCACAAGAGCCACCTGCATCTTTATAGTATAATTGTTGCATAGGTTGTTATCTCATATTTACTTTCTTACATAGTGCCATAACCAGCACATGTGTGTTTGTACTGTTAAGTGATGGTTACATAACTGTATCCAGTTGCATGCCTGCAGTAGACAAGTGGGGTCACATCCTCAGGTGTCCTTAAATGCCCCTGACCTTTGAACTTGGTAATACTTTCTCTGTTGTAGCAGTCTGAGTGGTTCCCCACAGCTCCCCTACAGAAAGAAAAGCAGCCAAAACTCCTTTGAAGAAAAGCAGGTGCAATGTAGTTCCTCTAAGGATCAGCTGAAATCTGTCTCTCTCTTCCATTCTCCTTTTATACAATCCTGACAGTTCTCCTTAACATAGCCTTCCACATCCAGACCATGCTGACTCAGTTCTGCTGGGAGTTCCCACTCATGTTGATGATTAATTCACCACCACACCCGTGTCCTTTGAAGTTTAGCTCAGGTCTGCTGTGGGGCCTCAGGCCTTCCAAGAGCAGCTCTGTGCAGAGGACCCCTCTGCCCTGCTGGCTCTGCTGTGGAGATCTGAGACCTTACTTCCCAGCTCTCCTGGGCTAGGTGACAGTGCTGGCCGTGGGGAGCACAGCCCTGGCCTGGGGTGCACTGCTCCTGGCCCAAAGGAAGAGGGAGTCCTGTCACCAGGCCTCAGTGACAAGCAGCTTTGGCAACTGGCATCTCAGGGCAGTTCCCTGGGGATTCACCTGTAAGCATCCTTGATGCCAAGGGTTCATTAGTAAAAGCTATTCTGGTACCAACAGGAAGATCAAACATGCCATACTGGAATGCGATCTACAAACCTGGGCTCTAGTTCTGGCTGTGCCACTAATTCCTAGGGTAAACTTGGTAATACTTTCTCTGTTGTAGGAAAATTCCCAGTCAAACCAAAAGGAAGACTCTTTGCACTAAGAAGATAAGAAGGCAGCATTTAATCCTTACACTGGTGGACTGTTGTGGGATAGTTCCTCAAAGGCAATAGCCCGGAGTTTATAGAGAGCTTAGTTTATATGGAACTTAGAAGTGGGAGGTATAAAGCAAGTGACAAAATGTTACATATTTGTTTATATGCATTGAATCATATATTGACAGGCAGGCTAGTCTTGAACAGATTTGTTGAAACAAAGAAATTGTTTATTACAATATTTACATTCCGGGAACAAGGGCAGGAGGCCCTTACGGAGTGAGCATAGTTAATGGTGTCCTTGACTGGCCCAGGGTGCCTTCAAGTAGAGACAATTACTTTGCCTCAGTGCTCATCAGAGGTGTGCAGCTAGGCTGTAGACACTGGCAAGGTCAATTGAATTCAGGAGCAGAACAGAAACTTGGTCAGAGACCTCTACTTAGTATCATGGAAAACCTGTAAGTTTGCTATTTTATAAATATGAACATTACACGTGTGCCCTAACATCTCTACCGTGTGCTAGATAGTATGGAAAATTTCTTGCATACTCTTTTTTTTAAGTCCCATCTTTTTTTTTTTTTTCTTTTTTGTACCAGGGATTGAACTCACAACCTTGCACTTACCAGGCAGGTGCTTATGCCACTGAGCTAAATCGCCAACCCCTCACCCCCACCACCGTTTTATAGGTGAGGAAACAGAGGCCTATAGAGGTTCCATAAATTGTCCAACATCACACAGTTAGAATTTCAGTCTGTCTCTGGCTTCTAACCACTGCTCTGTTCCCTCCCTGGCCTCTCTTTCCCAATCTCCTGTCTCTTGCTCTCCTGTAACGATGCTGGACTTAATGCAGGGAGGAGGTAGCCGTCCTGCCTATCCATGCAGGGCCTTAATGACTTTGCCTTCGCCAGCAAATAAAGAGCTTTCTCCAGGAAAAACCAGGATCTCAGGAGCAGCTGGGACCGGAGCTGGGCTCTGCACATGTTCCAGCCCTCTGGGTTGGACTTTCCCCTGAGCCAGGCTCCTTCTCCTGCTGCTGCCCATCATCGGCTTGAACAGTCAGATCCAGCATGTCCTGCTCCTCTGTGGCCGGAAGTACCTGGTCTGCCAGAACTCCCATGGTGAACTCGGCCTTCAGTTCAGGAGCGCTTTCTCATTCATTTTGTCACAGAACTCACAACAGCATTGTAGGGGCAGAAAGGAAGATTCATGGGCAAAGAGTTCCATGCCCATCACACAAATAAGAAAACCAAAGCCATGAAACTACTAGCTTGTTTGTTGGTCTCAGAATCCTGGCCTTTGCTTAGGGGAGTGACTGTGGCCACACAGCTGTTCCTGCTCTGCCCATTTCTCCAGCCTCTATGGAGTTCTCCGGCTGGGGCTCTCTGGAGCTGGGAGTGCAGCCTGGCTCCAGAGTTTTCTCAGGTTTCTACCAGAGGCTCCTAGGCCGGCTTTTCTGTAGGAATTGAAACTACCCTCTGCTCCATTCCTGCTGACAAGACTATCCTGGGGAAAATGGAAAACATCTAGACATCAGAAGATACTCTGTAGGCTATGGGTAGCGATCAATGATAGACCATTTTCCTAGCTCACATGCAGCCCTGGATTTCATCCCCAGCACTAAGAAAAACAGAAAAGAAAGCAAATCCTTCCCAACCACTTGCTCTGGCCTCTCTTTACCCACAGGCACCTATGACAGCCTCCCAGCGCACCTGCAGCTGCTACAGAAGCTGGTTCAAGGTTCTGTTGCACCCACTTGGGATCAGGTGAATCAGGGAAACCAAACACTGTGTTGTCCTTCCAGATAAGATAAAGGTGTCATTTTGTTCTTGTTGGGGAAGGAGCAGGCTTTGCCAAGTGACAAAAATGCTAATGAGGCCCTAAGAGAGAGCCTGCCCTGTGGAAAGAGTGCTGAATTTGTAGTCATTCAGGAATCTGCCTATTCCCAAAGGTGTGACCTCAGCTGATCAGGTTGCTTCTCTGGGCCTGCACCGTGGGGTTGGCAAGAGGACTCATGAGGTGATACTGCAGTATTTGTGGCTTTAGGAAGATGCTGATGACATCCTGATAGGATAGGAAAACCCGGTTAGAAAAAGGTATCACGGTAGACCCCATTGCAGTGAAATGTGGAACATTAGCCCAGAGCCTTATGTCGCCATGCTAACCTGCTTCCACCGGGTGATTGCATCATGTGTGTGTCCTATTTTCCCCTCTACTTATCTGTATTTTCTAATTTTTTTCCCTATTTGTCTGCGATTGCCACATTGATCAGCTCAAAAACTCAGTAGATTACAATACAAAGACTTGCTCTCAAGCTCACAGGCCTGTAGGTTGCTGCGGTTTGGCTGACCTAGGTTGGACTACAGGACCTGCCTGTCTCAGGCTGTTGGTTTACTGAACGTGGTTTCTCAGAATAGGACAGGCTCCAAGTGTCTTCCTTCTGCGTCTCTGGTTTGTCAGGCAGCTACCCAGGGCTTGTTTCTTATTGCAGAGTCTGAGTGATACACCAGGCTGGAAGTACGAGAGCAGAGAAAGCGTCTGGTCACCTCATTTTGATAATGTTTCATTGGTTAAAAGCAAGCCACACGGCCAAGCCCAACATCAGCAAGCCGAGGCTGTGTATGCTACCCACAAGGGGGAGTGGTAGGAGCATGACCATGTAACCAAACTTACTTCTGGTATAATAAAACAAGCATGGTGTGCTTTGTTGTAGGGTAGACATAATGTTAAGGGATAGGCTGACCCCACTTCCTTCACCTTCTCTAGCCCTCTAAGATAAACGGACATCCTGTTTGCGACACCTACAGTTTCACAAAGGAAAGTCAAAAATACCAACAAGCTCACGGGATAAGCTCATGGGCAATCATCTCCAAAGGCCCGAGCCTCTCTAGCTGCCACCCAGAACTAGTGCCAGTTCCTTCCTGTGGCCTGCCTTCTCTTGGATTCTCTCAGTCCACTCAGTCATTCAAAATGGATTGACTTCCTGAGAACCTGCTAAGTGCTGGTGTTCTTCGAGCCGGGGAAGCCAGGAAGTCTTCTCTCCCAGGGTTCAGAGTGTGGAGACAGGGTGATTGCTGGGTGTTGGAAGAAATGCTAGTGAGCCTGATAATATCTATTCCCTGGGATGCTAAGAAGTAAATACAACAGGGCAGCGTGTGAGAGAGTGACAGGGCTGTGTGCTGCGGAGAAAATGTGCTGTGCACAGAGGTTCCTAGAAGATGCCCCTAGGGGACTGGCTTTATATCTGGGGTCTCCAGACCTTGACTCTGAGTCTCACTGATTGTTTTGGATTTTTTCTCCACCCGCTCCTTCCCCACTTGGGCCTCCCTGTGGGGCTCTCCTGTCCTCCTGTTTTTCAGGACCTAACCCTGGTTCTTATGGCTGCCTGGTCCTTAACAAAAGAGGAGGTCCAGGAAACAATTTGCGATTAAGCCCACCGTTTATTGAGCTCCTGCTGTGTACAAAGCTAGCAGGTGCGCTGTGAACTAAACCAGTTGGTATCTGCAGAGCATCTATCATAGACCAAGTCAGCAGGCATTTGTTGAGTGCTTAGTGTGTATCCAAACTGACACAGTTTGTTTGCTGTCTGCCTGGAACTGAGGAGAACACAAAGGTAATGGCCGTTGCTTTGTAGGAACATGCAGTCAAGTTGTGGAGGCAGAGTTTGCATGAATATAGACTATTAGCTATGCAAGGTAGGACAGAATACACGACGTCAGCGGTGGCAAACCTACGGCAAGTGTGCTGCAGCGGGGCTGTTTGTTATCACTGAATGCTCTAAAAGGTTCGCCATCACTGCTCTGTGTTGTGTTACATAGAACAACCCTTTGGGAAGCTAGGGATGAGCCTGCAGACCACGGTAGAACAGGGTGGCCTAGAAGGCTTTGTGTAGGTGGTGAGGCTTAATTGACTTCCAGGAATACATATAATCAGATAGAGACGAATGACAGGGACTGGAGTCGAGGGGCTTGGGCCTAAGAGTGTGCTTTGGAACCCTGCAGTATAATCCAGGGCTCCCAAAATGAGGCCAAGTGTCAGAGTTTTTTTGGGTTTTTTTTGTGTGTGTGTGTGCCAGGGATTGAACTCATGATCTCGAGTTTGCCAAGTAGGCACTTACGCCACTGAGCTAAATCCCCAGCCCCTAGTGTCACTGTTCTTGTAAGAGCCAGCTGCTCCATGAGCCGTGTTTCCTCTGGGCCACAACTGTATTCCATGGCAGTCCGTAACTGCCTGGGTTGATTTAAGTTTGACATCCTCTGGCTGAGGTCAGAATCGGTGGCCCTGATGCGAGGTGTTTGTGATAGTCTAGCTAGATATGGCCATAAAATCCAGGGACATTGGCATAAAGATATCCAAGGGCCAGCATATTTTTGGTCCAGTTATCCTCACATCTGCAACTCAGGAGTCTTTTTAAAAATGATCACATTCATTTCCTCTGCCTGCAGCCTGGAGACAGCAGCCCTGGCTGTTTAGTATTCATTAGATTCTAGGTGCAAATGTAAAGGTTTCTTAATCTCTGAAAAAAGGGAGAATGACATCTCATTCTCTTGTTGATTGGATGGCTGATAATCTGCTCTCCAGATACTGGCCAAGAGGAACTCTGAACATATAAAATGACCCCATTAAAAAGAATAAATTTTTTCACACTAAAAATATGTATCCCTACCCACTTTTGTCTAATCTGGGTCTTAGAACAAAATGGAGAGTAAGCTCTGCATTGAGGAGTCCTTTTATGAAGCGCGATTCAGTTTGTGGAAAGAATCCATTTACACAGCTTTTCAGGAAACCTGTTCTCTTTCTCATGTGGGGGTGTCTGGACCATCTGTGGGATTACTTCCTGTTTCCCTTGTTTTCAGGTTTAAGGACTGTGCAGAGCTCTGGAGACTGAACAGTCATTGCACAGTGAAGTGCTCCAATCTGAGGCAAAATGAAAAACGGGAACCGAGAGGCAAGGTCAAAGAGGCTGGAGGACTTGTTGGGGGGTGGGGGCTTGATGCACATGGCCAGTCTCCCCACCAGAGCCCAGGGAACAGTGAGAAGCTGCAGGCAGGCACAGGGAGTTCTCAGAGGTGACAGGGATGGATCAGCAGCCAGTGCTTCAGGAAGGAAGCAAGCAGGCCGCAGCAGGGAGGGCGAGACACGTTCTCATGGGGGTGGTGAAGCAAGCCAGCTGTCAGTGCCTCATTTGGCCTCAGCTCCTCCCTTCCCACTATTCCAGGGCGCCGGCACATCGAATGGAGGAGGGAATTAGGGGTGATCAACGCCCAGCTGTGCAGCTGCAGTAGCCCAGGTTTTCCAAGGAGGAGGAGCCAAGACAGCATTAGACCTGTGGGATTATTAGGCAGAAATATCCAGGAAGCTAGGCGAATCCTCAGACCCCAGGGCACACAGTGGTATGACCTCTCCTGCCTTATCCCTTCCTTCATGATCCCCCTTCCAGGGGACCACAACAGGAGGCAGGCATGTGCACCCCAAAAGCCAGGGCCTGATGGTTTGTGTTTTGGAAGCCAGCTCTGATCCTTTCATGAGTCTTGAGTCCTGGGCTGGAAAAGAGGGGGACCCTGCAGAGACAGATGGCATTGCACTTGCTTAGGGGAACTTACAGCACAGCTGTAGGAATGAGCCACACCCGCTGGAGCAACCTCAGAGAGGACTCTTGAGGTGCTCTGCTCTCTAATACTTTAGTCTGAGAGCTAGGCCACCCCTGTTTTACCTACCATTTGGGCCTCACCGTCTGCCATCCTCCAGGGCCTTACACTCCTGCTATGCTGCTCTGTCTCTCTCCCCCATCTCCTAAACTCAGGCTTTGTTTGCCCTGGCTCTGCTCCCCGCAATGCCTTCCGGTTCCCTCACCCTCCTAGTGAACGCCTCTGCCCAGCCTGGCACTGGGCAGCTTCCCTGACCCTCTGTCCTCACCGCTGGCTGCAGCCCCCTAAGCGAGTCAGCCCCCGGCCCGGGCCTCACCTTCTGTATGCGCAGAATGAAGGAGGTGAGTGCATCCCAGGGCAGTGCTGTGAGTTAAATGAGATGGCAAGAACAACACCAATAAAGGACTGTGTGAGCAAGTGTCATAGTCAGTGGCGAGCAAGTGGCCCACAGGCTGTTTGTGATGGGAACAGGACCCGTAGACACCCCCCCACCCCAGGACCCTGGCGACCTGGGAGAAGCACTGGGCTCAAAGGCTGCTGCCCTGTGGCTGTGTGGTGCTGAGCCAACCCTCACCCTCTCTGGGCCTCAGTTTCCTCCTTTGTGCAGTCAGCTGTGGCCACCGAGGGCCCTCCTGGCTTTGGGAGCCTGCTCTGAGGCCCTGGGTCGCCCACGCTCCGCCCAGCTCTCCTCCGGGCCAGCGGCTTCGCAGGCTGGACAGCTCCAGAGCGATTTCCAGAGGCCGTGGAGGCGCTGACACTCAGCATCTGGACAGCAGCTCGGGCGGAGCAAGCAGAGGCCCCTGCAGGGCGCCAGCCTCAGGGAGCTCCAAGCAGGCGGGAGGGGCCTGCACAGACTGGGCCTCTTGAGAAAGAGCTGAGACACTGCAGCTTTTAGGGTCCGCCTACATCTTTCCAAGCAGGATCACCAAAGTCATTGGTGACCTTTGCTGACCCTAATCCAGCTATAGGATACAGGATTGTCACTTGATCCTATGGGAAAGAAAAAATTTTCCCTGTGAATGTTCAGAGTTTTAGTAATCCAGAACTGCTGCGTCCCACACAGAGTGACGTGGTCACTTCTCAGTCTATGGGATTTTTTTAACTCCTTCAGTCTTTGATGCTGGATCTCATCATTGGGGTAAGGTTTTAAAGACTTGGCATTTCCACTGGAAGTCATAATTGTTCATGCACATACCTCATTTTATTACCCAATGCCATTTATAGCTGCAAAAGGTAACATCGCTGCATGAAAATTTGTCAAATCGCACTCCTTTAAACAGATTCTAAATGGCTCTTTTGGCTGGGTCTTTATCCGTCACCCAACAAGTGCTCAGCTGGTATCACCTCTGTGCCAGAAACGAGTCGTTTCCTCACACTGAAACCTCAGAGCTACCTCAGTGAGGCAGGGATGGTGCCCGCCTTGTGGAAAATGTGGTATAGAGAGGTTGAGTGACTTGCCCAAGGTCACACAGTAAATGACTGAGTAAATGATTTCCATTTAGGGTCTTAAACTTCTGGTTAGATCAGATTGACTTCTCTTAGCTTCTCAGCTCCCCTCTCCAGCCCACCCATAGTTGCAGGCTTTCCCCACCCTCTGAGCAGAGAACAGTGGGAGAGTTATGAGGCAGTAGGTGAGGTCACAGAAGGATATGGTCCAAGCGTAATTTTTTTTTTTGTCTTTTTGAAACAGTTTCAAAAACTATGCAGTTCAGGCTAGCTTCGAACTCACTTTGTAACCCAGGCTAGCCTGAACTTGCAGTGATCCTTCTGCCTCAGCCTCCTAAGTGCCAGCCTTATAGGCATATGCCACCGCACCCGGCCTTATTTTAAAATTCATTCTTTTAATTCTTTTAAAAAGAATTCATTCTTTTAAAAAAATTCATTCTTTTAACATAGGTCAATGAGAACTGGCTGATTAGGGACCCTTGGTCTTAGCTCATGGGCCTAAAGATCATGTTCATTTATTATATATTGGCACCCTGGTGGGGCTCACCACTGTACTCCCGCCTTGAAGAGGAACAAGGAATAAAAAGGGAACACTAATTAGGACTCTGATCTTATAGAAAAAAAGATCCAAATAAGTGACAAGGAGAAAAATCTATCAATTGGAAGTCAAGTCTGAAGTTGAGGCAGAAAAAGAGCAAAAGGTCATCAACTCTAAAGGTCATCTGCTCTGCTCCTGATAACCTCCTGAACTTTATGATTTGCATAATGGTATCAGAGGTTTAAAACCATATCCTGGAAAGGGGCCTAGGGAGGAGAAGACATAGAGACACAGGTTTGGGCACCTGACATATAGGCAGACCTTTGTTTCTGTGCCTGGAAAAGAGAAAGATACTTCTTATCTCTCAGGCTACAATGAATAGATTAAATGAGGCAACCTGGGCAAAGCCTTCCCCTGCTAACAAGTGGAAGGTCCTGGAACAGTAGTTAATTCCATGAATACAGATGGAGCAGTTTGATACAGAGTAGAAGAGCTCTAAAATGGGGGTCAAAGAGGTATTAGATTTGAGCACAGTAACCGTGCATCCCTGCAAAGATGTACCCTGTTTCCAATGTGCCGATGAGACTCTTCCATCCCATTGAGGGGCTGGTAGAACCGGAAGTGAGGTAAGCTCCAATTTGAGAAGTGTAACAGGGCAAAATCATGGGTCAATGACACATGTTAGTGATAATTGCAAGCAGAATGGTGACCTGCATAAATGAATGGACTGCTACATGCTCTAAAGGAATAAGATCATCTGTCTGTGACCCGCGGTTGGGTGCTAAAGTATGAAGAAGGCTGACACAATAATGGAGTCAGGGTGATGGGGTTACAATAGTGGAGTCAGAAGCTCTATTTAGAAATATAAGACCTAGGTTCAAATCCCATCTTTATAGTCCCACACACTTTGACACCCTGAGCAAGCTACCAAGCGTCCTATCTTGTTTACGGGAATAGATATCCTATCTGCCTTATCTCTGTTTTAGAATTGTTGTCAGAAAAAGCCTCAAAACTTAAACAGAAAAAAAAATTAAACAGAAGGAGGGCCATGTGTGGTGGCACATGCCCATGATGGCAGCACTTGGGAGGCTGAAGCAGGAGGGTCACTGTGAGTTCAAGGCCAACCTGGGTCACACAGTGAGTTCAAAACTAGTCTGAACTATATAGTGAGACCCCATCTCAAAAAATCAAAAATAAATTAATAAATTAAACAGAATTATCATACAATTCAGCATTCTATCTCTAGGTAATAGATCCAAAAGAGTGGAATGCAGGGCTCAAATAGATATTTGTACACCTCTGTTCCCAGCAACATTATTCATAGTAGTTGAAAGGTAAAAATGACCCCAATGTCCATCAGTGGATGAATGGATAGGCAAAATGTGATGGCTTCATCTAATGGCAGAAAGGAATAGAAATCCCAGTATGTGCTGCAGCAGGAAAGCCTCTTAAATATTGTGCTCAGTGAAATAAGCCAGACGCAAAAGGACAAATATCGTCTGATTCCGGTTCTATGAAGTCCCTTGAATAGTCACATTCAGGGAGAAAGAAAGTAGAATCGTGGTTACCAGGACCTGGGAGTGAACAGAATGAGGCATTTTTATTTCATGAGTACAGAGTTCCAGTTTGGGATGTTGAAAAGTTTTGAAAGTAGGATTTGCTGATGGTTGTTCAACAATGTGAATGAACTTAGTACCCTTGAAGTGTACACCTAAAAAGTGTTAAAGTGGTAAATTTTATTTTACTTTATTTATTTATTTATTTATTTGACACAAGATCTCATTATGCAGTTCAGGCTGGCCTTGAGCTCACTTTGTAGTCCAGGTTGGTCTCGAACTTGCAACAATCCATCTGCCCCAGCCTCCTGAGTGCTGAGATTACAGGCACATGCCACCATGCCTGACTTAAAGTAGTAAATTTTGTTAGGTACTTTTTTTTTAAATCACAACAAAGAATGATTTTGGGGGTTACCACAGATGGAACCCACTGAACTACATCCCTAGTCCCATTTTTATTTTTATTGTTTTATTTTTTGGTGTTTTTTTGAGAAAGGGTCTCACTATGTAGGCCAGGCTGGCCTTAAACTCACAGCAATCTTCCTGCCTCACCCTCCCAAGTACTGGAATTACAGGCATGCACCACCACACCCAGCTCCCAGCTCCTTTTAAAAATTTTTGATTTTGAGACAGGGTCTTGCTAAATTGCTAAATTGTCCAGGCTGGGTTTAACTTGCAACTCTCCTGCCTCAATTTCCTGAGTACATGGGATTACAAGAGTGCACTACCATGTCCAGCTAAAAATGGTAAATTTTCTTTAAAAAAATAAAGCAGAAGTATAATGCGGAGGAGCACGTTTTGCAATCTGTACACTAGGAAACAACTGTGGGTGGAAGGTTGGCACATAGTCATCACATTCTGTTAGGCTTGTTCAACCCATGGCCCTGGACAGCTAGTGAATCAACCCCATGTGACAGACCTCTGATGTCACTGTGGGATTTTTTTTTCTTTAGTGGTATTTTTGCGACTTGAGTGCACAGTACTTAGTCGCTGACTGCATAGGCAACAACAGAGGCTCAGGGACAGGGGAACTTGGGTTATCTCTGCCCTCCAACCCCTGCCATAAGCATCATGCTCTCATGCAACATAGGGAACAAAATGCAGCAGTCAGCAGCGATACCTCAGCCTACCTGCCCGTGGTGTGCCCACAAAGGCAGGTGTTTATTGCTAATGAGCAGACTGTAAGTTTTCTTATGTATTAAACTTGGGCTTATTTGTTATTTTGTAAAACAATAAGATTTTTTAAAAAGGAGATTTTGTTAGTTTTCTAAATTAACTTTATGATGTATTTTATGCATAACCCAGGACAATTCATTTTTCCTCAGAGAGGCCAGGCAAGCCAAAAGATTGGTCACCTACATGCAACCATCAAAATTGGGGTCCTTGATGGGTACAATGTGCATGTCTGTGGTTCCAGCTGTTGGAGATGCTCAGGAGGCTGAAGCAAGGGAATTGTGAATTGCAGGCCAGCTTAGGCAAGAGAGTGGCTCAGGAATAAAACTTTTAAAGGGCCAGTGGTCAAGCATCTGCCTTGTGCACAAGACCCTGGGTTCAATCCCCAGAATCAACAAAAAGGAAAGAAAGAAAAAAAAAAGGAATCCTCATCTCTACAACTTGTTTACTAATTTGAAAAATATTAATGCAAGAGAGAGATAAAAAAAAAAAAAACATCCTCCAGGTTTAAAGGTGATTCTTTTGGGAAGTGGGAAACAGAAGTGGTCAGATTTTGTTCCCCCCTTAACAGAATCTATAGAACTATTAGATTCTCTGGGAAAAAAGTAGTGAATTTTCTGATTTATCATTTTTAATGCTTCTCATCTACTCTCTGTTCTGAGTCATTGAATTTTATTCTATAATAAAAATGGAACCAGTTGACACCACTGTTGTTGTTCCTGGTAGGAAGTGGCAGTGGAAGGGCATGGGCACCCCGTGTTCTTCCTCTCTGCTTGCCAGGCACCCCCAGGGACACTCAGTGTGTCCCCATTCACATCAGTCTCCTGGGAGCCTGGATGGGGTGGTGCTGGTGTCCCTGGAGCTGCGCTACCACAAGCGAACTTTGCAGAAGGAGTTTGGTAACCTCTAATGAGAGGACCAAACCCAGGGAATCTAAGGTATTCTTTATTTTGGGGAGCCAGAAACTGAAGCCAAGGCCTCACGCATGCCTACACCTCTACCTCCAAGGAGGTGTTCTATCAAGCTCAGCCAGAAGCAGCCGGGAGGTCCTGAATCCTTTCATCACAGCACTTACAGTGAAAATTCAATTATAAGCTGCGCACACGAAGGTTAATATGCACTAACCTAAAAATTAACTTTGGCAGTAAGCTGGCCCAAGTCCAACCATCACTTCAAATGCAGTGAGCACTTTTAGCAACAGCATACTCAGCATGTGTGTGTGTGTTGCTGTGGATTGAACCCAGTGTCACAAGGAAGTTAAACATGTGTTTTACCACTGAGATACACTCACAGGCCTCCATTAACAGTTCTTTTATTTCCAGGACTGGGGATCCAACTTAAAGGGCATTGAGATGCATCTCAGCCCCTTTTAAAATTTTGTTTTGAACCATCCTCCTGCCTCAGGTTGCCAAACAGTTGGGATTACAAGTATGCACCAACACATCAGGTTCCATTAACTTTTTTTTTTTTTTGGCACAGGGTCTCACTATGCAGTTCAGGCTGGCCTTGAGCTCACTTGGAAGCCTAGGCTGATCTCAAGCTTGCAGCAATCCTGCAGCCTCAGCCTCTGAGTGCTAGGATTATAGACATGCACCACCATGCCCAGCCCCATTAACACTTTAAACAGCTGTACTGTAGTATAACATACGTGCCATAGAGTATATCCATTTAAAAGACACCTATGGGATGGTCAGGGAGGTGGCATGGCATGTCTATAGTCCCAGCACTTGGGAGTCTGAAGCAAGAGGGTCACTTGAGCCCAGGAGTTCAAGGCCAGCCCAGGGAACCTGCAAGATCTTATAATTCAATGACTTTCAGCATATTATATTATTAATCTTTTAGAATTGTGATTAACTATATACACATAAGGGATGACTGAAATACATGGTAAATGGTACATGTTTAAATTTGTAAAAATTTGTTACAATCAAAGACAGTTGCCATTAATGTCCCCTCAAAATATCTTTCTAAAAAACTCCAAATACTTGCCTTCACTTCATACTCACTTATTATTTCATCCTTAGCAATGTGTCTTTTACTGTAACAATTTAAAAAATTTAAATGTTCGCTACACTTTTGATCATGTAAAATTTGCCATTGGAACCACTACAATTGGACAGTTCAGTGGCCTTATCTTTACACTGTCGTTTTATTTAATCCTGGTGAACATGCCGTTTTACAGATGAGAAAGGTGAGGCTAAGGGAGGTGAATGGGTTGATCTGTTATTATTTAAACTGGAAGCAGTGAAGTAGTGTTTGAAATCTAAACCAGTGAACCCCAAGCACCAGGTGTTGGACAGCATGCTGGTCACCTCCTGTGAGCAGAGGGTCCTCATAGGTGAGCAGTCCAAAGCAGCTGGAAGTGGGCTTGTCAGAGCCAGGAGAATTATATTCCCGGTATTGTATATTATAATTTGCTATAATATTGTAATCCCTTTTTTCATCCTCCTCATGGCTTGAGAAATTTTTGTAATTGAAATGTTATTGGAATTTCTGGTGCATTAATTTCAATCTACCACCTCCAGTGCAACCTCCAGTGAGAATAAAAACACGACATATTCAAAGTTACAGGCAGCAAATCAGTCTCAAGTCTGGTCCAGGTGAGGATTCACAGAACAAAGGCCATGATCCCAGGCATCACCCAGCATTTATTCACTCATAGAGAAGAGTGGCTCAAGGATGAGTGACTGTGAGTGTGGTGGGAATTATGTGAGTAACATGAGCTGAGCAGGCCAGGGGGAGAGAAAACATCTCCACAACATGCAGGGAGAAAGGTATGCAGAAAGACTACTCTGCAAAACTCCATTGAGATAGCATTGGAATGATTTAGGAGGTTGTTGCTTCAGTTTCTGATGTGTAAACCTCTGTGCCCTGGGAAGTCATAGCCTCTTATCTCGGGGCTCCAACCCAGATGACATTCCTGGAGCTATGTGGCTCTGCCATCCTGCTGTGCTCAACTGTTTATAGGGAACAGAGTGCAAGGAAACAGGAAACTGTCAGCTGGCCTCAAGGATTATATATCAGTACCTCAGCTAGCCCTATTTGCATTGCTTAGAGCCAATTGAAGGGAGAAGGAAATAGCATAGCTAGCTTTGTATATATCAGTACATTGGAGACAGGGTTCAATTTAACTAATGCTGAAGCAATTATTCTGCATTCAAAGGGAGCTGCCCAGGTCATTCTACAAAGGGGAACCACAGGGTGCTCTGTGGCCCTTTCCTTACCCATCCTACACCAGTGTGCACTGTCACTGGTCTCCCTTGGGAGCATAAACTGGTCACCCTTTTCTCGTGGATGAATTTGTGTGTGTGTGTGAGAGAGAGAGAGAGAGAGAGAGAGAGAGAGAGAGAGACAGATTGGCTTCTTTTTTTTCTAAGTAGTAAAATACCACAGAATAAGACAGAAAAAAACTAACTGAGACAGTGTAGTAAAATTGGTACAGAATTTCACAGCAGGTTACTGGGATAACAGTAATAGATACCATAGTATATCTTGTTTTCTTCACAGTAGTTGTTCTTTCAATCAGGTACATCAGAATCAAAGGAAATACAGAACATTATAGAACTTATCAAAACAGAATATTGAATAGAGTAGTACCATTAATCAGAACAAAGCAAAACAATGATAAAAATAGTTGCCTTCAAAGAGATGGTAGAAGGAAATCCCCCATATTTGCTATATTGCATATAGTCAACCTTGCAAGAGATGCTCTTCCCAGAGATGTCCCATTTCCTCGAGTTTGGTCTTTGCATGACACTCATTTGCCTTGGAGCCTCCCAGCATCTCCCTTGGGTCCAGAACCATCAAGGTGTGATGCTGCCAACCCTCTGTCTCTTGTCCATTACATGTTTCTGGGGACAGCACCAAACTCAAAGTATAGGAGCTCATAGAGATGAGTGAACTCGGCTCATGGACACTTGCTGGCGAGCTCACTGAACTCACTCTGCCTGCCTGGAATTTTGTTTACAGATCCAGAGGCCATGTGGGTTTTGTGGCTGCACAGACCCTAATTACAGAACTCACAGACAGATACACACACACTGTGTCTTCAGCCCTGTCTTCTAGTGTGTCTGTATTTTCCTGGATCTCTAAACACAGGAGAACTCAGGGCTTGCTTGGTTCTTGGACCTCTCCTCCTTTTGTTTACACTCACTCAACATGAGTTCATCTGCCTCACCTCGTTCAGTACTGTCTGTTCTCGACAGTTCCCAACTTTGTATGCCCACCCACCTCCCCACCCCACCCCGTTCTCTCCCCTACCAGACACATCCACGCGCCCGGCCAGCTCACGGCTCAGGCCTGATGTGCTGCAAACCAGCAAGACAGACTTCTGATGTTCCCTCCCAAACCCACTCTTCCTGCACTCTTCCCCATCTTTGTGAATAGCAATCACGTGCTGCAGCTTTCCCCTTCTCATATAGCAAGATCCCTTCTCTCACTTCCACACCAGCAGGTCCCATGGATCCTGCCTGTAAAATACATCCAGAGCCCAAGCTCAAGTGACTGTCATCATCGCTGGCTCTCCTGGGGCCATTCCTCTGGCCTGCCTCGTTATTAATGCAGATAGGCATCCTCCATGCCTGCTCTCCTTCACTCTGCCTCAATGCAGCAGCCAGAATGAGCTTCCAAAAGTGTAAGACAAGCCAGGCTCATTAGTTCAAAACCCACCCATGGGCTTTATCTCAGAGTAAAAGCCCAAGTCTTTCCTTGACCTCCAGTGCCCTCTGTGATTCTACCCTCTGAGTCCTCTCTCTCTGTCTCCTGTCTGTCTCTAGTGTCCACTCCAATCATCCTTGTCTCCTTGCTGACCTCAGGGCCTTTGCATGGGGCTACATTCCCAGCCACTGAAAAAAATTTTTTTTAAATTTGAACACAGGTTCTCACTAAGATGCCCAGGTTGGGCTTGAGCTTATGATCCTCCTGCCTCAGCCTCCCAGAATTCTGGGATTTTAGGTGTGTGCTACCATGCTCAGGTTTTTTTGCTATTTTGTGAATATTTCAAGGTCCTTCATCTTGGGATACACTTCCTGTATTTTCTCTTCCCTTTTGGAAGTGTTCCCAAATATCATGGCTTACTCCCTCACTGACCTCAGACCTCTGGCCTAATGTCACCTTAACATAGGGTGATCCTTGTCACGTCATATAAAAGAGCCATGTCTTTCTGGGCATTCTGCTTTTCCCAGCTTCATGTTTTCTCTCTAGCTTTTATCATGATTTGAAATGTTATAGATTTATGTGCTTATTTGTTCATTGCCTGTCTATACCCACTAGAATATAAGCTCTACAAAGGCAAAGGCTTACTCTTTCTCAGGGCTGTATCCCTGATGCTGCAAAAATGCCTGGAAAACTGCTTAATCAGTGTTTGTTGAATGAATGAATGAATGAATGAATGCTGGGAACCAAGTAAATATTTGTTGATTTGAGTAGAGCTGGACCCCGCTTTTGACCTTTCTACATCTCACAGACCCATGTGTTCTTTGCAGAGATTCTAAGGAACCTGGCACAGTGGTGCAGCCTGTAATCACAGTGCTGAATGACACTGAAGCGACTTAGCAAGACCTGTCTCAAAAAAAAAAAAAAAAGATAGTGGGTGGCAGCAGGCACAGTTTAGTGTTAGAGAACCCCTGGATCCAATCCCCATTGCCACATGCACACACAAAAAAATGTTATGGAAGCTTGGCATAGTGGCACACACTGTAATTCCAGGTACTTGGAAAGGCTGAGGCAGGAGCATCGCTCCAGCCCATGCATCTGAGATCAGCCTGGTTAACATAGTGAGACATAGTGATAAACCGGACCAAGCGCTATCTCTGTAGCTTGTAATTCTGCCTAACTCTGCATTCTGTGGAAGAACAACCAGCTCCTTTCACTCCGGCGCTGTCTTTTCCATGCGCTCCTCTGCATGGGAACCCTACACCCCAGCTCCGTCCCCCTGACAAGGGAACACTGAGGGCCAAGGCTGGAGCCTTCAGCAAGTCTTTGTTCCTTTCTCAATCAGCGCCTTACTCATGCGGCCATGGGTGGGTGGGTTAGATAGAATAATAGCCCCCCAGACATCTGTATCTTTTTTTTTTTTTTTTTTGTCTTTTTGAGGCAGGGTCTCTCTATGCAGTTCCGGCTGGCCTTAAGCTCACTTTATAGCCCAGGCTGGTCTTGAACTCACAACGATCCTCCTGCCTCAGCCTCCCAAGTGCTGGGATTACAGGCATGAGCCACCAGGCCCAGTGGACATCACTATCTTTTGTGGGGGGAAGGGCTATCCTAAGGATTGAACCCAGGGTCTTCACACTAAGCTACATCCCTAGCCCTTTTTACTGTTTTGTTTTTCAGAAAGGATCTCGCTAAATCACTGAATTGCCCAAGCTGGGCTTGAATTTGTGATCTTCCTGTCTCAGACACAGAGTGCTAAGAATTATAAGCAGGAATTATAAGCAGGCACCACCATGCCCAGCTAGGTGTCCATATCTAAATCCCCAAGCCTATGAATATCCTACCTTACATGGCAAAAGGGGCCCTACAGATCCAGTTACATTAAGGATCCTGAAATGCAGAGATTATCCCAGGTAACACAGGTGGGCCAGTATAATAACACAGGTCCTTCTCCAAGGAAAGAAGGAAGGTCAGGAAAAAAGATGCGATAACCAAAGCAGAAGCCACAACAAGCCCTGTGAATTAGAGGAAGCGGCTTCTAGCTAAAGAACGAAGGAGGCCCAGGAAGCAGGAAAAGAGATTTAGCTGCGATTTTAGCTCCATAACACTCACTGCCAGGCGTTGGAGCTGTAGACCCTTAGTATAATAAATTTGTGTTGCTTTCAGCCACTAAATTTGTGGTCATTTGGTGTCAAAATAGGGAATGAATATAGACAGCTTATGATCAATATCTATGACAGTCAATAGCCTGGGGGTTGGGGACAAACCCCTCATTTCTCATCAGGAAGGAGTTAATACGGACGTTAGGAGCACAGGCCCCAGGGTAGGACAGAGTTGATTTAAATCCCAGCTGTGCTGGAATCTCAGGGCTTCATTTCCCCATTTTAAAAATGGTAGTATTATACCTACTTTGGTTATGGAGATTATGAAGATAATGCAGTAGATTTAATGCCCCGTATGAAGGTGAGGTGGCACATGTCTGTAAACCCAGCTACTAGCTACTTGGGAGGCCAAAGCAGGAGGATTAGAAATCTGACGCAAACCTGGGCAATTTAGTGAGACCCTGTCACACACACACACACAAAAAGGCTGGAGAGGTAACTCAGCAGTAAAGCAATTGCCTAGAACGTTTGCTGCCCTGAGTTTAATCCCTATGACTGCATAGACAGATATAAGTGATACATAGATAGATGGATAGACCGGTGTAGATGATTGACAGAGCAGGGAGGCCTAGCGCAGTGATGGTGAATATCTCAGAGACAAGTGCCCAAACTGCAACCCCAAACCCACGTATTTTTGGCAAAGTGCCAATACTACGATTAAACCTGAATTGAGAGGTTTTAATTTAGGAGAAGTAAAACAAAATAAAAACGGTTCCAGGGCCAGGGATTTAGCTCAGCGGCAAGCACTTGCCTTGCAAGCGCATGGTTGTGAGTTCAACCCCCAATTCCAAAAAAACCCAACCAACCAAACACACAAAAAACAGCTCCTGCATGAACATCTTTTGTTTTAAAAGAAAAACAACCTGGGTACAATAGGTTTGCCGCCACGGATCTAGGAGCATAGCCCAGTGGTAGAACATGTACATGGCATGTGCAATGCCCTGAGTTTAATCCCCAGCACAAAAAAAAAAAAAAAAAAAAAAAAAAAGAAAGAAAAAAAAGAAAAGAAAAGAAAAGAAAAGAAAAGAAAAGAAAAGAAAGAAAGGAAAAAGAGAAAGAAAAGAGAAAAAAAAAAGACAGATAAAGTCCTGGCGTGGAAGGCTCCGTAGCTTGTGGTGGTGGTTGGTCTTTCTTGCCATCTCTACCGCCATTACTATCATTAGCACCACTGCCACTGTGACTGCTCCCACGCTGCTGCTGCATCCCCTGCTATTAACCCATGATCTCTGTGGCTAAAGAGCAGAGTAGACACCACAGGAAGGAGTGACAGGCACTGCAGCAGCCGCGAGGAAGCAGAGCATTAGAAGAGCTCAGAGTGGAAGTCGTAGCTTTGAACTGCTCTTTCCGAATGACTTCTGAATCTGCAGGCTGCTCCGAAGACTCCCGAGGCTGAGGAGGTTAATGTCTGTATTCACCTGCCCCACATCTCTGCCTGTGTATCTGTCTCAGGATGCAGCCTCCTGGCTGCCGGACTCGCTCAGACTCCCTGGCTCAGACCTATGTGTGCTTGTGTCTGGCATGGTGCCCTGGACTAGGCCTGGAGCCAGCATGTCGCTGGGGAAATGCAGGGGTAGCAGAGCCCAAAATGCAAAGCACTGGCCTCCTTCTGCTGTGGGAGCCAAACCAAGACCCCAGGGCCACGACACATCTATTTCCTCATGGTATTTTCCAGTTCAGAAAGCAAATTACAATGCAAAAGAATGTGCGGGCAAGGTATGGACAGCTCCTTCCTATGGTTCTTTGCCGAGGGCCCACTGGTATTTTGTTTGTTTTCCTATGCAGTGATGGAACCCCGGGCCTCGCCCAGGCTAAGCAAGCACTTAACCCCTGACCTACAGTCTGAGAACCCTGCTATTGTTTAGGACCCTTCTTTTCTTTAAATACATAAAAAGGCACTAGATTGCTTTATCTTAGACACAGTATTTTGTTTTCTTTTCTTTTTGGTACCAGGGATTGAACTCATGGCCTCCTGCTTGCCAGGCAGAGGCTGTACTGCTGAGCTATCTCCCCAGCTCCCTTAGACACAGTGTTTTGATGAATAACACCTAAGACAATGTATTATAGATATTTTTAGTGCAAGATATTACTGAATACGATGGTGAAGACTTTTCCTCTTGACTAAATACAATCTGATCTCTCACCCTGGCTTTGCCTATTGTTAGCTATACGGACTTTAACTTCTCTGAGTTCCAGTTTCCTTACCTTTAAAATGGTTCTAAGAGTAGATACTTGCCAGGATGCCTTTAAAGAAAAATGAGATGACCCATTTGTGGTACCTGGCATACTGCCTGCACTTTAGCAATTACTTGGCAGATGTTGGTTGCTATTGTGAGCTTCCGCTGAGGACCAGAGGCAGCCATAAATCTAGATGCCAGCGTGGCTTTGCTTTTCTCTGTTGTCACAGTGGCCTGAGATGCCATGGTTGTCAAAGGCTGGGCAATCAGGTCCCTTTTCTCTCTAGAGTTCTGGAAAGTGGACAGCTTGAGGTCTTCACAGGTGGGATCAACTGGGCATGGCTGAAGAGATAAGAAAGACACGGTGACATGTTCCAGATATGTTCCATATGAGGGATTGGTGCTCTGTAAAAATAATGAAAGTAGGGCCATTCACAGACTGCGGAGGGAGAGAACCAGGAGGGGATCCCTGCCTGGAAACCAGCACCATGTGTGGGCCACTGCCTGAGTGGAGACAGCCAACCCCAAGCCTCTCTCCACGAGTCAGCGCTATTCATGGACTGCAGAGGGAGAGAGCCAGGCCTCACCAGGAAGCCATCCCCATCTGGAAACCGTATCATTTTCATTGTTTTGTTGGGTTGAGTTTTATTCTCTTTTGTTTTGTTTATGTTAAATCTGATGGCATGAGTTGCTATTTAAAAGATAGCAAGACGTATTATGATGGCCATTTTGGATTTACTATTGGCTTGTTTTGAAGTCCTTTATTGCATTCATTGTTTTGTCTTTATTGTTTCTATTCTATTCTGTTCTGTTCTGTTTCATTTTTTCTATGTCCAAAGGTATCTGCAGCTATTTTGAAGACAACAAAAACATTACAGTAACTATTGTTGATTTCACAATAGTGAAGTTTTGATGTCCTGTAGCCCTTATACTGATTTATTTTGCTTTGTTTTATTCTATCGTATTTTCCTTGATTTTATACTCTTTAAAATAAAAAAAATGAAAGTAAAATAATAGCCTGGTAGGGTGGTACATAACTGTAAGCCTGGCACTCTAGGAGGCTGAGACAGGAGGATCATGAATTGGAACCCAGCCCAGGAAATTTAGTGACTTAGTGAGACCTGCCTCAAAATAAAAAATAAAACAAAGGCTGGGAATATAGCTCAGTGAGAAGGTCCTGGATTCAATCTCTAGTATGGCAAAATGAATGAATGAATGAATGAATGAATGAATGAAAATTAAAATAAAAATTGCTGCTGGGAAGGTAGTTTCTAACTTCATGTATATTTGGAAAAAGAATTGAATTACCTAACTGGCTAATTCATTTACAATGGGTGTAAATATATATGGGAAATTATTATGACATCTTAATGATCTCAGATATGGAAACCAAGGGCAAGATTCCCCAGAGTAAGGGTTGGGGGTACAGCTCAAGATTCCCCAGAGTAAGAGTTGGGAGCTCTTGACTAGCATACACAAGGCCCTGGGTTCTATCTCCAAAGTTACATCAAAAGAAAAATATTCCCCAGGGTACCAACAGGGTGTAGAGAATGAGTCAAATGACATTTGGCAAGGGCTTTGAATTCACTCTCCTAGAGTGACAGCAATTGATGGAGTACAGTGAAATAAACATTCTCCTTCCTCCCAGAAGGCAGTGAAATCACTGAAACCTTTGGGGCATAATTTTGCTATTCATGTCTAAGCGTTTTATTTCCTTAGGCTTGATGATTCCACTTCTGAGAATCTAGTCTAAACAAATAATTCACACATTTAGAAAGAGTGTCGCAAACCAGGAAAATGTCACATACCTGTATAGTAATTCCAGCTAGTTGGGAGGCTAAAACGAGCATAATAAGGTAGAAGCCAGACTGGACAAATTAGTGAGACTCTAATTACAGTAAAAATCAAAAAGGGCTGGGGAGTAGTTCAGTTGTAAAGCATTTGCCTAACATACAAAAAAAAAAAAATGGGAATCTCTTAAAATGTCAGTGTACAGTCTAACAGTAGGAGCCAGAAATGGTGAATCACCCATTTGTGAGTTCAAGTCCAGCTAAGGGAACTTGAGGACTTAGGGAAAACCTGTCTCAAAATATAAAAAAGAGTTGGGGATGTAGCTTTGTACAAAAGCCTTGTCTGCATTCAATCACCAGCATTGATAAAACAAACAAACTTTAAAAAGTGAAAAGATGAAACCTTCCTAAATGGCTTCACAGGTTTAACAGCAGGAAGTAGAGCACTGGTTAAATAAATAACAGCATGTACCTTTAATGGGATTTATTTCCCTGCAGTACTGGAGGAGTATTTATTATACAACCACTGCCAATTCCTTTCATAGATAACATGCAGCAGCGCAAAAAAGACTTAGAGTATATAGTAAGCCAGAAAAAAATGAGACACAAATGGTATAGTTTTAACTTTGTGAAAAACTAAGTAGGAAAAAAGAGTTAGAAATGATATTAATTTCTAATAGTAATGTTAATAATAATTAAAGTTAAAAATATTTTTGGGCATGGTGATACATGTCTCTGATTTATTTAATCAGTGCTCTACTTCCTGCTGTTAAACCTGTGAAGCCATTTAGGAAGGTTCCATTTTTTCACCTTTTAAAGTTTGACCTTGCGCTTGCCAGGCAGGTGTTTCCAATGTTGAGCTAAATCCCCAGCCCTCCCAGACCTAAATTTATGGGAGATGTTTTTGGGTTTTGTTTTACCCGTACTGGTAATTGAGCCATAGGCCTTCCCACCTAGCTATATTACTTCTTCTTTTGAGATAGTGTCCCAATAAGTCATTAAGTTGCCCAGCCTGGGCTCAAATTTGCAGTCCTCCTGCCTCAGCTTCCTGGAGTGCTTAGGAAAACTATTAAGTTTGTGGTTAGTTGTTACAGCAGCAATAAGTAGTGAATATACAATAAAATTGAAAGGAATACTATCATAACAGTTTTCTGAAGTGTCAGTTATTAGACAGGATGCTATCAAATACAATATGTTAAGTATTTTCTTTGTGCTTATGCTCAAGATATTTTCTTTTGGATGAGGATGATGTTACAGTATGTGTCTAGATGTCCACCAAAGCTTCATACAGTCATGGAAAGAGCTGAATCTAGAGTTTGTGATTGATCCATTGTCTAGTGCTAGGATTATGTGTGTGAGTGCTCCACCAACCCTAGGGGGGGTAGCCTTATTGCAATATAAGGGAGGGAAAGAGTCTTCTCTTGTGCTCCTCCCTTTTTGCTCTTGTTTCTTTTGCTGTCTTCTGCTGCTGTGCATGGTTTCTCCTTTGTCATACCACCCTGCCTTGGAACCAGCTGATTAAGCACTAAACCTCCACAAACTGTGAGCTAAATAAATCTTTCCTTCTTTAATTTTGGGTGTTAGACATTTTATCTTGGAAATGAGAGAAAAGTAACCAACATAGACAAGAATCGATTTGCTGCATGGGCTTTGAAGGAGACAGAATTGAGTTTGCAATGATTGGTTGTATATAAAAACTTCCCTGATTCCCAAATCTACATGCACATGAGCGCTGAAATAAGATCATTTTCAGTTGCTTTGGGCTCCAGTAGGGCCCTTTTTTCTTTAATCAATGAATTTGTTGAAATTATAAACACAATGTGACATTACAAAAAAAATAGAGAAAAAAATCCCATGAATTCTTTACTCCAACTCCAATAATTTTTGTGTGTATTTCCTTCCAACCCTCTCTCTCTCTCTCATTCTCTCACTCTATCTCTCTCTCTCCCCCTGCCCCGAATAGCGGATTCAAACAATGTGTTCCAATGATGTCATTAAGGGCCTTGGGTCTCTTCACACTTTGGCTTTGTATTCCTGTGTTGCTTCATTAAGTGATCTTTTAGTGTGGTGGGAAGAACAGCCAACAGCAGGGAAGAACAGCCAACAGCAGGGCCTGGCTCCTATGGTGCTTTACAGTTCTCTGTCTCACAGGAAGACAAAGCACCTGATATTCAACATCCAGGTTATCAGTCTTCCATGGGTCACTTACTCTTTCTCCCACTCTTGGTGGGAGACAGGCTTTATTACTGTCTGGGCCTGTGTCCCATGTATAATCCTGTGGGCAGGGCTTGGGAGTATGATAACCAGGGAGAGAAGCAATTTCTCTAACAGGGGTTTTGGCATGCCAAAACAGGAGCTATGTTCCAACCACATTTTATCTATTTATTTAAAAAAATATTGTTCTGAGAGAAGACAAGATGGCCGATCAGTGAGCAACAGAATACAAAGCCTCCTGGGAGAAACAATTCATATGCCAGAATAAAACACCCTGGAGAAACCCAGACAGAGAGAGATGGATCCTCTTGACACAAGAAGAAATTAAAACATAAAAAAGCTCATCAAATACTTCAGGACTACAACTGAAACAGCTAAAGACTACGGGACACAGCATTTTCATTTGCACTGGCTTGAATCCATGCCGGCAGGCAGAGCTGCCCAAACTCATTCCCGTGGCCACTCATAGGAAGATCCACGGCACTGAGGTCAGGGGTTGGTGAGCCCAGTGGAGAGCGGAGAGCAGAGCGCGGAGCCAGTGGAGGAACCTTCATTGATCCATGATAAGTGCTGAGAGTGAGACAACCCCACCACGGGAAGGGTGCAACCAGGTGGGCAACATGTTGGAGTCGGACAGGAGGAGCCTAAACTGGGAGTGACAGTGACATCGGTTGGTTGCTCCCTCCCCAGAGCAGATTGGTGCGATTTGCTTGGACTGGGCCGTGCCCCTGTCCAGGACCCAATGAGACGTCCCAAATCGATTCCCTGCGCCTAGTGATCGCCCCTGGTGATCGCCCCTGAAGTTTGGCGGCCCGGTGGGGAGGGGCAGGCATACGCAGCCTGCTTACACCTCAGTGACAAGAGCAAGTGGGAAAAGGCGGAGTTCTCTTGCCAGCGTGCTTTGGAGGAAACATGGCCAACAGGGAAGCAGGCTGGGACCTGCACTGTAACCTGTGTGGAGGAAGCCAGGGCCATGACAGGAGAGAGGCAGGAGGAGGCCCCCAGCCCAGAACCCTGAGAGGACTGATCCAGGAGAGGGAAAAGTAAGGGAGACTGAGGGTGGTAAACACGCAACATCAGACATGGCTTCAATGGACATTAAGAGCTATCTTTGGAACCTTGTAGATGAGCTCAAAACTGAAATATTAAATCAGGTAAAGCAGGATATGAGTAGAGTAATAAAAGAAATGCTCTCAGGAAGCATCTCTCAGGATGGTACAGATGAAAGAAGGGAGGAACACAAAAAAAGGAGAAACATTTGATAAAGAATATAAAGAAAATATAGAATACATGAAGCAGATTCAAAGAGACTACCAGGAAATTAAAAACTCCATTGAAAGCTGGCAAAATGCCTTAAAAGAAACTAAGGATAGACTATCAAAACTTGAACACAAGTTTGCAATATGTGATCATGAAAGGAAACATCTCTTAAAAGTAACAAGGAAACAGGCAGTAACAATACAAAGGCTAGAAGATGATAAGAGAATCTACAATTTAAGAATAAGAAATGTGAACCAAGAAGCAGGAATACAAACAGGCAAATTACAAAGGCTATTCACAGAAATAATTAAGGAAAACTTCCCAAGCATGGGAAAAGAGAATGACATTCGGTTGTGTGAGGCATACAGAACTCCAGTCACCTACAACCAAAACAGAGCTACACCCAGACATACAATAATCAAGATACCAGAAATTCAATATAAAAACAGAATATTAAAAGCTGTCAGAGAAAAGAAACAGATTACCTATAAAGGTAAGCCCATCAGAATCATGGCTGACTTCTCGACACAGACCATCAGATCAAGAAGAGCTTGGAGTGAAGTCTTCCAAGTCCTGAAGGAAGGTGGCCTCCAGCCCAGATTGATGTACCCTGCAAAACTGTCATTAGAAATTAATGGAGAAAAAAGACGCTTCCATGACAAAGAGGAACTGGGGGAGTTTGTGACCACCAATCCAACCCTGCAGAGAATACTGAGGGACATTCTAGAGAGAGAGAGAAAAAATACTAGGATTTTAGTAACAGTGGCAGAAAGGCCTCAATGAGTGGGGCAGGCAGTAGAGTGAAGGAGAAAACTAAACAAAGGCAGAAAAGTAGCATAGCAGAAATGAGGCAGAGAAGGATAACTAGAAACTCTAACATAGATGGCCTTGATACACTATATTGTTAATAGTGCACTAGGATTTAAAACCCACATTACTCACACTACTCTGCTTAGATGTATTATTATATTCTGTTCCAGTCATTCTACCTGTACTAGATTTGAGGACACAGACAGTAATCCTGAAAATAACAGGATATAGTATGGTAATCATCCTTAATTTCCTATTAAATTAATCTAAAGCTCTGTAAAACCTACACAGTTTTACCATGACTGACTGTAATCAAATCTGGTTTGTTGGATCGCTGTTTTGTATCGATAGATTTTATTCAAAGCTGTTATGATTGATAGTATCAAGTCTGAGAGTATAGGCAACTGCACATAAGATGACAAGATCCACTAGAATATCTACTCTGGTTTGATTATTACCTGCCTTTGAAGTTTTATACTGTCTACAATGTTTTATTTTACTAATATTGTTATTTATTGCTATACTCAATCATACTGCTATATTCAATTATGCCTGTTGATATAGACATTCTATTGAAGATAATAAGAAACAACACAGCAATCATTGTAGATCACCTTGTACTGCGGTTTTATACGACTTTTTGGTTTCATGTTTTTATAGGAATTTGTTTTGTTTTGTCTTACTAAGTTTTGTTTTTCCCTCTAATACAGAAAAGATAGAAATACACGTAGAGATTCATGCATGCGTAGCTGTTCACACTCTCACTGTGTGACTATCTAGTTTGTATGCTTTAATTTTGTAAGTTGAACAACTATTTGTAAGAGGATAATATGTAATTTATTAAATAGTGATTTCTTATTGTTTATCTTTTTTTTTGGAATTCTGTATTATCTCTACCCTCTACATGCTTTTGTTTCTCTTTAAATAAAATCTAAACAAAAAAATATTGTTCTTTAGTTACTATAAAGGTTGTGTATGTTTATTATGTACAACATGGTCTTTTGAGATATGTAAACATTGTAGAACAGCTACATTGGGCTAATTAATGTATGCATTGCCTCACATATCTACCATATCTTATTTTATTGATTTATTCATTTTGGTACTGGAGATTGAACTTAGGACCTTGTGCTTACCAGGCAGGTGCTTTGCCATTGAGCTAAATCCCTGGCCCCTATTTGGTCTTTTTTTAGACAGAGTCTTGCTATGCAGTTTAGCCTGAGTTCCCTTTATAAGCCTGGCTGGTCTCAAACTTGTCACAATCCTCCTGCCTCAGCCTCCCAAGTGCTGGGATTATAGTCATGCACCACCATGCCTGGCTATTTATTTTCTGAGACAAGTTCTTTCTGTGTAGTCCGGGCTGGCCTGGAACTGATAGCAATCTTCCTTACTCAGCCTTCCAAATGCTGGGATGACAGGTATGTGCCTTCACACCCAGCCTACCCATATTTTATATCAGGAATAATTTGTCTTTCTCTCCATAGTCTTCATAATTACCATTTTAATGGATTAAGGATAGCATCATGCTTCAGCTTGATTAAATCTTTTAAGATATTTTTGAAGTTCTTCCATTATAAATAATGGTATAATGAATATCTTCGTGGTATTGGGGTGGAGAAAGTGATACCCCAGTATATTGGAGCTCAGCATGATGAGAGCCAGGATCCAGTGCCTCTGCCTTTCCCTTTGTCCTCTCCCTCCTTGCCCAAAGTTAGGCTTTCTGCAAAGTTCTCAACCAGCTTCACCACAATGGGAACAATATTGTCCTCCATCTTCTTACTGAAATTTCATTAACCAGAAAAGACTAACTTTACTGTAAGAAGAAATACTGAGGTCTGTCAACACATGTGAACAGACCTCTGTCCCATACTATTGTCCTCTGTTTTGACCCTACAAAAAAACATTTCTAACCTCTTGTCTGTTCTGGGTCACAGTGGACTTTTTCCAAGACCACTGTATGTTCTCCAAGACCAGTGAGTTCCCCTAAAAACCAAAACTAAAATTGTCTATGTTCCCCATATTCCCAGCGTCCTACAGAAAAGGGGATAGGTAAGCTAGTGAGTCATGTTGGGCTGGGGACAGGTAGTCATGCTTCCTATCACCACTGGACAGGAGCAGAGCAGGCCTCCCTTGAAGAGGAGATGAGACCTCCTGGCCCCAGGAGGTTCCCAATATCTCACTGCAGAAGAGCATTTCAGGACACACCAGGGAGAGGCACAGGCTGAGTTCCTAGGCCAAGATAGAGAGTCTGAGGAAGTAGGAAGAAAACTCAGCTTGAGGAGCAGCTGAGGGGGGCACAGCTCTGATGGAGAGGACCAGACTGGCCCATTGACCAAAGAAAGGGAACCGCTTTTAAGGGATTACTGGGATGGTCCAGGGTCTGGCTGATCGTTGTCTCAGTTCTGGTTTTGCAGTATGGCTCTGTAGATGTCCTGGTCATCTGCAGGGACAGTCTGGTCTCTGTGAGATGATTATTTCTGTTTGGTGCTGTCTTTGTTTATGGAAACTGCTGAAATCTAAGGTGACCACGCATGTATGACAAGTGATTAGAGAATTCTGGGCACATATTTTTAGTCAAATGTCCCTGTAAATCACTTCATCTTTGTCTTGAAGGGGGCTGAGACAGGTTGTATAAATTTGGGGTTAATCAATTATGCATTGCTGGTTTCTATGCATTCCCTGTATGATCAACATGCCTATGTGCAGCTGAGCAAAGATCTGACCCAAGGTGTTTTTTTTTTTTCCTTTTTTTTTTTTTTTTTTTTAGTATAAGGAGTTGAACTCAGGACCTTGTGCTTGCCAGGCAAGCACTTGGGCTGCTGAGCTATATCCCTGGCCCTCTGACCCAAAGTTTTAAGGTAATAAAGGAGACAGATACAAAATAAAGAACAAGCTTTGCTTTGCTTTGAGTTATCTATTGGACATCTGTAGGCCCAAGTGCAGTCTTTTTTTATGTTATTTTTTTTAGCAAAAGCAGCTTTCAAATCCCTGGCTGCCTCAGAAGAAAATTAAGCCTTTAATGAGTAACCAGTAGAAGGGGCAGCATTGCACTTACCCTTTGTCCACATGGCAGTCTCTGACCATTTCACTGACTTTCCCCCCTGCTAGGATTTTTTTTGCACCTTAATATATCCATATGCCTTTTCTCCTATTTAAAATGTCTATTATCCATTCACTCCATAACCTTTCAGAGAGCAGAAAGGAAATTTCCCTTTGACCTTATAGCACATATAGTTTACATTATCTTCATAAGATAGATTCCCAGAAGAAGAGTTGCTAGGTTAGAACCCCAGAGAACAGTCATTTGTGCTAGCAAATTGTTTTCCTTGCTCTAGATGCATAGGATGTGGTGCAGCTGCTGAGGCAGAAGGAGAGAATTTGAGTTCTCAGGCCTTCCAAACTGAAGCAGCTTCAAAGGATGTCACAAATCACTGTGTCCCTAGGCTGTGAGAAACAACAAACAGGAAACGTGCTTAGCCTGCTTGAGATGGAGATCAAAAGCAAACTCTCTTATAGGTAGGGAAATGCATGTTAGAAAAGTGAGCTAACCTTTCTGATCTTTCTGACGGGTCAAATTTGTAAGATGAGGGGCAGAGTTACCCTTATCCTCAGTAAATAGCAATGGAAATCAGTACAACCTGGTGGGAATGAAAGCTGGTCATGTGAATTAAAATGTAAATATATAGAGAATGAAGAACTGAGAATCCCAGTTTTGCCAATCGATCCGATGAACAGAAGGTGTCAGGTCTGTTTGCTGTTGGTGTCAGATGCTCTTTACAGGTTACAGCTACCTGCTTGAGTTAGGCTTATCATGTGTCCTGGGCCTCCTTTCTAGGAGGTGCCAAACTCATCTCTGTCTTAACCAAGCATTCGATATGTTCTGTGGCAGAGGCACCTGGCTCCAGTAACCGGTTTACCTTTCTTTCTGTTAGTAATTGATCCCACCCAGACACATCGCATTGCCTCCCTTCCAGCCAGGCAAGGGTGCTGTGAAATAAGTTCTGGTCAATAGGATATGAGTGGAAGGGATCTCTGCAATTGCCAGGGATGGAGATTTGTCAATCTAGAAATTTCAACCCTGAGAGACCAGTGAATATCTGTTGGCCTCTCCAACTGGAAAGATATAGAATTAGGCGCTCAGAGTGGAACCAGCAGGACAAAATGGAACTTTAAAAGTTAGAATTTTATTTTCCCCTTTAGTGTTAAGTGCCTTCTCCAAACTTCTGATGTCTAAAGTATAACCACCACCCTGTCCCCTCAGTCTTTACAACACGGAGGTCAGGGCCCGGGAGAGTGGAAGTTGGTACGGGGAGTATCGTCACAGTCTATTCTTTCGCATCCCACTCTCCTTTTGTTATAAAGGATCCTAACACTCCTCTACACCACCGGAGGGAGGGTGATTTTGATTTGGGTGATAAGGCTCCTCCACGTCCTCAGAGATAGCTCTGAATAAATCCCTTTTTGCTACTTACCAAAATAAATGGCTTCCTTTGATCTGACCAGCGATGAGTAAAATGGACCTGCTTGGCCACTCACAGTAGGACAGCTGCTTTCTGCTGTGGAACAGAGAAAGGAGGAGGATGGGTTTGCAGAAAGCAAAGTGGAGCAAATGCAAAACAAAGCAGGTGAGCAAGCTGTTACTGTGCCCTCAGGTCTTTACACTCAGACGTGGCTCATCCGTTCACATTATCAGCTCTGGTGTATGGGTGTGCACAGGTCTTACAGAGCCAGGGACAGAGGCGAGGGGATGCAAAGAGTTGTACCCTGTCCAGGCCTGCTCAGTCTCTCCGGGCCATCTTCAGCGCTCACACTTTCCTGTGCTAAGGAAACTGGGTCCTAATCTCTTGGGGCAGCAGCCGCATATTTTGTTCCTTTTATCTGGCCTGAGGAAAGGAGGGGGGTGGGGTGCTTAAGGGCTGTGCAGGGGGAAGTTTAAAGAAGCTTCTTCTCTTGAAAAGAAAGAAAAATTTAAAAAATCTAACTTCTAAAATTCTGTTTCACCTTGCAACTGTGAGGGAGACAGAAACTTCCCTCTGTGGGCCAGACCTCAAGACAAAAGATAAGTCAAATGTACCTAAATACTTTCTAAGGATAAACATCAGGGACTGATATTCTAAGTAGGTCTCTATCACCCTGAGGAAGCCAGGAGTCACCATTCCAACCCCCTACGGGAAGAGTCACTGCTTTTTAAGCACGCCTGCTTGCTAGTGACTCACTTCCCCAATTTGTCCCCGATTTATCAGTTTTACCTGAGTAGTTAATCTTACTGGTTGGCTGTAGTCCTGTCCCACCTCATGCCCATCTTGCAAGTTACCATGTTTTCCACACCTTAGGTTTGCCTCACTTTGTGGTTTTGCTTAATAAAAGTCCCAAGAAAAAGAAAGGATCTTGGTTAACCCACTCGAGACCCCTCCTGTCTCTCTCTCAGACAGAAGCCTTTTTTCTCTCAATAAATATATTCTGCTCTTAACCTCCATTGTTCCTAAAATTCATTCTTCAATTTTATTTATTTAAAATTATTTTTTGGTACTGGGGATCAAACTCATGACTTTCTGTTTGTCAGACAGGCACTTGTGCCACTGAACTAAATCCCCAGCCCTCATTCTTCAGTTTTAGAAAACGTGAACTTGTACCAGACGTCTAGTAGGTTGGGAGTTTCATTCTCCCAAATCACTCAGGAGTGAGGCCACACTACGTCTGTCTTTTTTGTTTGTTTTGTTTTTTCTTTTTAAAAACATAGATTCTCCCATTTTCCTTCAGCTAATATGATTTGTCTGCTCTGCTTTATGTGTGATAGTCAATAAGATGTAGCAGAAAAATTTGAGATGTTGTGTGTTGAGTTGCTTTTGTTTGTTAAAAAATAATAGAGAGCAACAACCACTTGTTTATTTATTATTAGGATTTTTCTCTCACTCATCAGAGAAGGTAGACAGCATTGTGCAGTAGGAAGTTTAAACAGCAGGGCTGTTTGTTGTCTTGGGTTTGGTTTCCGAAAAGTTTGAGTTACTTCTCCCCGTGAGGAAAGGTTAAGTTTCCTAGGGTAGAGAGAGCAAAAACCATGAGAGTAAAGGGAGAGTCTTTGAGCCTTTGAATCAGAGGGTATAAATGGCTGTAGAATGTGTGACTCTCAGGGATCTGAGTCTAATCTGGTTTTCCCAGGGGAACAAAAGGACCTCAGAGGGGACCACCAGCCCTCTGGTATCTAGGATCTACTAGAGATACTAGACCTTAACTCTTGGGGATTTTATCATGTTGTGTATGTCACTTCTGGACAATAAAATTATATGTGACATGACACAAGCCTCTCAGCTAGTTGAGAGCCCGAGGCAGGAGGATGACAAGTTTGAGGCCAGTTGGAGCAATTTAATAAGGCTTTGTCTCAAAACAAAAAATAACAAAGGGCTGAAGAGCAAGGTTGGTGGTAGAGCACCCCTGGGTTCAGTCACCAGTATATATATTTTTTAAAAGTTATTTATGGAAGCAGAGAAAGTTTGGTAGATTGGGACATAATTTGCCTGCCCTTGAATGAGAATATCACCATGGGACAGTCCTCGATAAACTCACAGATATGGACGTTAGGTATCAGTGACTATTGACTTTGTAAAAAGGGAGAAAATTAAACACAGTGCACCTCCCAAGTCAGTGATGGCGAACCTACAACACACGCGGTACAGAGGGCTGTTTGTTATCGTTGAAAGCTCTAAGAGGTTCGCCATCACTGTCCTAGGTTTTGCTAATATTTTCCTCTTGTTAAAAAACCAAACCTGAATCTAATCCAATCTGGACACAGCTACAGATTTGTAGGAAATACACAGGATAGAGAGATATGTTGAATTGTACCGGGCATATACAACAAGCAAAATCTAGGTTGTAGAAATGTGTGCAAGTTACAGAGGATTCTTCAGCAGGATGGGTAAAGGGATCAAGGTGGGAAACATGGGTTGAAAGAAACTTATGCCTGGCAAGTGTGAGCTTGTGAGTTTATTCTCTGGTACCAAAAAAAGAGGAAAAAGAAAAACTGAGGAATATATCAGTTTGCAGAATGGGAAGCACTGAACCCCAGTTTAGAGATGCACATTTACGTCATTATTATATTAGTGGTTTTTTTTTTGTTTTGTTTTGTTTTGTTTTTTGAGACAGGTTTTCACTATGTAGCCCAGGCAGGCCTCAGATTTGTGGCAATCCTCCTGCCTCAGCCTCCCAAGCGTCTGGATTACAAGTATGTGGCATCATGATGATGTTGATTACCCACATCCAGCCATTTCTGAAGCTTGATACATCCATGGAATTTTCAGCTAGATGAGTCATCAACGTCCCTTTTTATTTCATGGCTTTGGTTTGCAAACAAAAGCATCTATCCATAAATCTGTAGGTCTGCAAAAGGCCAACGAATATTCCTCAAGGAACCACCTGAGTGCAGTAACTCCTAGTGGCTGTGGCATATAGGTAAACCCGTTCATCTTCATTCCCTTGGTGCCCTTGAAAGCTTTATTCTTAATTATAGGGTTCATTGTTATTCACCAAGGCTCTCAGCCCTTTCTGACCTTGTTGGAGGATCAGTCTCCCTCAGCAAGGGAGGAGATAGGAAAGAATGTTTTGCTGAAGATAAATAAAAAATATTGTCATGTGGAACAGGGCACATTCCTTGGGTTGGGCACATCAGAGTTCCAGGGGAAGTTAGGGGCAGCCGTGCATTTCAGGATCCTTTATTCATTCATCCCCTACTTATTGATTGATTCTAGGCAGGGAGCAAGACAGCTCGTCTCAGCTCTCAGAAGCTTAGGGTTGTGTGTGCACAAGTGGAAAAAATAGCTTCCCTTTACCCTTTGTAGGTGTAAAAATAACAACTCCCTGCTTTAAGGATATTTTTAAAAAATGGTTTATTCGGGCCCGAATATGAGTGAGGGATGGTGGTCCAGGGACACAGATTCGAGTTATCCTGAATGACATGTTCTGCCCCAGACCAGGTAATGTGAACTTTTATAACCACACGTTGAAGGTCCTAAATCAATACATTTATCAGATGCATTTGTGCAATGTTAGCTAGTCGGCCTTCAGCCAAGTGGGGAAATCTTTTCTCTAGGTTTCACACCTTATCCTTTAGCAAGCTTAACCTTGGGTTGATAGCACTGGTACCGACAGAATACTCACAGGGAAAGTAAATGACTAATGAAGGAACTAAGGAAAACATAATTTGGTTTTTTTGACCCACAACGTTCCATCTCTCCACCATCACAACTTTCTGCTCGACTGAGGTCCCACAGGGCCTTCACTACTATGCGGCTCCTTCAGGCCCTCACAGAATTTCACCTCTGTGCCTCACTTACATACATATGTCCTGGAGGCTCACAAAGATGAGATGCAAGACAGGGCCAGGTAGTAAAGGGCACATAGCAGCCTGAGTTACAGAAAGTACTAAGGGCTTGGGAGCTCCAGCGTAGTAGTGGAGGCAGCCCTGGTAGGGTGACCACAGGAAATGTATGGTGAATGAAGCTGGGCTTATTTTATGTAAATAGTAAAAGTTGTTAGGGGCAGCCCTCTCCTTGTTCTAATTACTTTTACTAAAGCAGATTTCCTTTGTAGCTGTACACTTTACAAAAGGCCAGCTTCTCAGAAACACTCCTGTGTCAGTACCTCAAAATATGCCTGGGAAATATATCTGGAAGTGGCATATCTGGTCTTCTACAGCTATAGTTTGGGATGGTGAGTCCTGATCCCCAATGTGTGTGTGTGTGTGTGTGTGTGTGTGTGTGTATGATACAACCTTAATAACTCTCAGAGGCCTATGCATCTCAAACAACTTCAATTTGATCCATCCTCTTACTGTGGTCAGGGTTTACAAGAGCATGGATTTAATACAAGACACATAATTTACAAATTGTTTGTAATGGTCACCCAAAAAGTCAAATGCAATAGAGTATGGGAAATCTGTCCACTCATTAGAGACCCAAAGAATCCAGCTGAGGGCTGGATCACATGGCAATGTCCTGCATGAGTCCAGTTGAACACCTAGAGCCAGGAACCGGGGATTTAGCTCAGTGGCATAAGCCCCTGCCTGGTAAGTGCAAAGTCGTGAGTTCGATCCATGGTACCAAAAATAAATAAAGAAAAAAAAAAAAAAGAAAAAGACCTAGAGCCCATGGCAATGTTCTCTGTGAGTTCATCTGGGGTTCTAGAGCCCATGGCAATGTCCCATGCAAGTCTGTAACAAGGATCTGCACTGGGAAGGCCCAAAGGTCAGTGGTGGAAGCTAGAAAGATCTGTGTCAGTAGGCTGAGGAGTCTGCACTGGAGCCAGGAAGTGATGCTTAAGGTAAGGATCAGAGCTCCCCCAAAGAGAACCACAGCCACCTCAGCAACAGCAAGGCCCCAAAATCCTCTGACCATGAGAGCAGCCCAGTTGATATCAGGAAAACCAGTAAGACAAGTTTCTCCAGGAGAATCAACAGCACCGTGATCCCTGTCAGTTCTTTTTTTTGGTGTTGGCAGTGATCCTCAGGTGGGCCTTCCACACCCAGCACCACGCTGACTCAGTTCAGCTGGGGGTTACACGTGTACCATTAGTTAATCCACCACATTTCTCTTGCAGGTTCTGAAATGTTTTAACGTCTAGCTATTTTGATACTTCCAGGAAGCCTAACTGAGAATGCAAAAATGTGTTAAATAGAGAAACAAGCATATGAATCTGGGAAAACACAGTATTACTATGGTGAGGAGTAGGCCAGAGACGATAGGCTCTTTTTTCTTTTTCTGCATATGAGGAATGGAACTCAGGCCCTCAGGCTTGTGGGGCAGGTACTACACAGATAAATTCTGACAGAAGACAGTCCTTGAGAAAAGGCCTACAGGTAAAGAAGGTAAAAGGTGATAGAAAGAGAAGTTGAGAGTGCCTATTATTTCACTAGTTTTCTCAGATTTTGGTAATGCTTTTGCCTTGTCTATCTCTTCCAAGCTGGCCTCAAACTTGCAGTGATCCCTCCTGCCTCAGCCTCCAGAGTACTGGAATTACAGGAATGTGCCACTGAGCCTGACCTTGTCTTCTTGATTTTGAAGTGAGACAGATCTGTGTTTGAATCCCACCCTTGCTGCTTATTAGCTGGTAACCTACACAAAGTTATTCCTGAATTCTCACCCTCTTTCCATATATACATAATGCAGAGAAAATATCCACTTTATTGTTAGTTCAAGAGGCAAAAGGTATTAATATCTTACATATAAATGGCTTAACATAGAGCCCAACGCACAGTGGTTTTTGTGTTAGTTTCTCTTCTTGATTGAATAATTCAAGGTGTTTGATAGTATTCAGGTCAAAGAGAAAGAAACTTCAAATGATCCTTTAGATCAATTTCACAGAGAGGCATTCTTAGGGATGGGGCATATGGAGGGGGTTCTATTCTATATGGAAAAAAATTAAGAAATCTGGCCAACTCACATTCATTTGCTATTCCACTGTCACATTTCTCAATTTTCTACTTTTCATTATTTATAGTATTTCTCCTATTGGCCTGTTTTAATACCTACTGTCTCTTTTGATACCAGAGATAAGCAGTCAGGCAGTTCTTCTCTTTCATTTGTTGTTGCTGTTGCTTTCTCAAAGCTTGGTTATCATGAAATATAGGGGGCATTTCCTTCTCTAGGCAACATATAATTAAGAATAATAATGAGTCGAGTGCTGGCTGGGGGCCAGGGAATGGGACTATGCATCTTACCTTGACTTCAATGGGTAGCTCCGGCTGATCTTGAATTCACTATGTAGCCCAGGATGGCCTGGGACTCCTGATGATCTTTCTGCCTCTGCATGCTGAATGCTGGGATTACAGATGTATACCACCACACCCAGCAGTTACTTTAATCCTTCTAATAAGCTGAATGAGATTATCTCAGGTTTATAAAACCTTATAACTTTGTTTTGATGATTAATTGAAATGTCTGAAAAATGCTTAAGGGGACAAGGGGTGCAGTTGGGTAACAGGAACAAGATTCTGAGTCTAATCCCCAACACCAAGATTCAATAGATTCAGATGTCATGGCTAATCTTATTTTTTGGTGAGGACACAGGGGTTTAGGCTGGTTAAGATATTCTCCTAAAATCACTTGACTACAAGGCTAAAAAAGTACCCTAGATTCCACAGTTCTTAAACCAGTGTAAGAATCTACAGTGTTCACAGCATCTTGATTGAAATGACAACACATTAACCAATTAAAACAATGCCATAAAAATTTGAGCTCCATTTTAACTTGATGGTCTAGCAAATGTTACTATAATTTGGGGCCAACTTGTTCCTCGCTTTGATGTTGAGCTTCTTGTACTGTTGCCAACTTCAGTCCTAATCCATTGCCACAGTACAGATGTATTTTCCATTTGTTCTCATACCTTATGTTTGTGGTATGCCTGCCCTTCCTCGGGCTCCCTGGGATTGATGAGTACGGAGACATGCCTGACCAATCAGCAATTTTCCCCCAGAATTTTTCGGACTTGAAGAAAGTTAGTTCTTTTTGTTAAGTATGGTGATGCTTTCCTGTAATCCTAGCAACTCAGGTGGTTGAGGCAAAAGAATAGCAAGTCAGAGGCCAACCAGTGCAACTTAGTGAAAACTTGTTTCAAAATTAAAAAGGGATGGAATGTAGTTCAGTGGTTGAAGACTCATAGGTTGGATCTCCAGTACTATTGTTATGGCTTGTGTCTAGATGTCCCCACAAAGTTTCATGCACTTATAGCTGGGGCTTTTTGAGAAGTGGCTGGATCTAGAATGCATGATACTGGGATTAAGGGGATGTAATTACTAAATGAATCACTGATTGGTTTGGCACCTACCCTAAACCCAGTAGCTTAGGTAGAATGTAAAAGGGGCAGAAAGAAGCTGCTATTTTTGCTTAAAGCTTGGTGCCTTCTGCCCACCATGAACTGTTTCTCCTCTGCAGTGCCTCTCTGCCATGGCACCCTGCCTTGGAACCAGCCAACTATGGACTGAAATCTCTATAAACATTGAGCTAAATAAACTTTTTCCCCTTTAAAATTGGGATCAAGTATTTTGTCTCAATCATGAGAAAAGTAATGAAGGCAACCACAAAAACAAAAAAAAAGTGTTGGTGCTAAGTGTGGTAGGGCACACACCTTTAATCCAAGCACATCAGAGGCTGAGGCAAGAAGTTCACAAGTTTGAGGCCAGCCTGGGCTATGTTGTGATTTCAAGGCCAGCTGGCATTACATAGTGAGACTCTGCCTCAAAAAACAAAAACCAAAACAAAGAGAGTGCCAGTCTTTTTCCGGGGATGAAAGTGATAAGACGTGGTTTCCAAAGCTGCAGTTCACTGCCCCAATCTTGTTTGGCTGTTTAGCCTTTTTTGAATTTTCTGAGTGAAATTTTCCCTTTCACTTTTATCTAACCACGTTCAGGTTGGGCTTCTATCCCTTGCAATCAGGAGCTTCGGATAACATGATCCTCACAAAGCCACAACTAAAACAGAATACCTGCTAACCCTAACGTACTTTCACGCATGCTGTTTGGCCTGCCTAGAATGTTCTCAATTTCCACATGTCCACCATCAACTATTTGCTCTTCAAGGTCCCACTTATTAACCATCACTGATCTAGTTATCCTGCTGGAATTTCTTTAAAAGGAAGAAAAGGGAAAATTTCTTTTGTTGCTTATCTTCTTGCCACTGTCACAGTGCCTGGCATGGACAGTGCTCTATAAATGTTAGTTCCCTTTTTCCTTCTTTTCTCTTCCTTTGGCCGCCCATCGTAGTTCCAGGTTTTTTTTTTTTCCTCCTTTTTTTTCTTTTTGCCTTCCTCAGCATCAGCATCCTGTTCGCTGCTGCTGAAAAAATGTTCATCTGTGTCTACACAATAGTTATGTTACAGAACAAACTGCTGTAAAAAATAATATATTTAAAAATGGTTATTTGGGGAGCCAGGAGTTGAGTGCAGCAGGCACAAGTGCCTGCCTGGCAAGTGTGTGGTCGTGAGCTCAATCCCTAGCACCAAAAAAAAAAGGTTATTTGGATTTCAATGTGCAGTGTATGTACCATTGTTGCCCCCGATTGACGTGTTTTGAAATTTTGTTGTATTTTTTTCTTCTCCTTTCTTTTCTTTTCTTTTTTTTTTAATCCTTGAAATAAAATGGATTTGGAAAAAAGAAATAAAAAAGAAATATTCTACCTTTCACACATGCACAAAAATGGTTATTGCATTGTAGGCCTAAGGAACAGCTACAAAAGGAAGTTTTTAATTGTTTAGATGGTAACTTGTCTTGGTATATGTGCTATTTCACTTGGGATACAGATTTTAACTAGGAATACCTGTAAGGTTTGCATTTGGCTACTAGGAACTGTATTTCCAAAAGAACTATACTTAATCTTGTGGCTCTATTTTCAGTATCACTTCTTCCCTTCAAATCTCTTTGGGAGATCAATTGTCTTTTAGCCAGAAAGGAGGTAATGAATGCGTTCTTTTATATTAGATACAGTTAATAAAAATTTTAGGTAACTTTTAGTTTGAAAGCTGGTTGAGAACATTGCTTTCAGAATATGTAACTTTGTATATTTAGCTGTAAGCTCCTGACTCTAATTCTATCTAATTCTGCCACTTGGATAAAGTTCTTTACTGCAATCTCTTTTCTAAAATCTTTTTTTTTTTTTTGGTACCGGGGATCGAACTCACAACCTCGTGCTTGCAAGGCAGGCGCTTATGCTAGTGAACTAAATCTCTGGCCCTCTTTTCTAAATTCTGAGAATATTTATTTTTTTGTACACCTTCTTTGAGTCCATATTATGTTGTTTTGCACTGATGGCTATTTATGTGCAAATCTATCTTCTAAATTTTAATTGGCCATGGGTTTGGCCAATTTCAAAAATTACTTTTATAGAGAGAAAACTGAAATGGTTGTACTCTGTTTAAAAGATGATAGGTTCAAGAGAGCCTATGAAATTGCCTATCACAGATCTATAAATATCAAGTTATAGAAAACATCCTGCCCTTTCTTGATAGCCTGCTTCTCTGGAGGAGCTGTAGCAGAAACAAGTTTCAGAAGTGGGGCACATAACCTTACAATTTTGTTTATGTAGCCAATAACAAATATAGGGGGACAGAATCCACAATTACTGATTATTTACCTCTCTTTTTATGGATATATATCTCCAGCTTTAGTTTTAAGACATGCCCTACCCCATGGGCATGGACATACTTTGTACAGCCTGTACTTACAGCATTATATATTATACATAGTAGTCATTCAGTAAATGTGATGAAACAACCGAACATACTTTCTTGGAGTTTCTTTGTAAGGAACATGATGACAAATGAGTGATAATAGCTATCTTGGGCTGGGAACATGATCCTGGTAGAGTGTGTGCCTTGTACATGTGATCTCTACCATAGGGAGGAGGTAGGGAGTCTTTTTCATAAATAAGCAGAGTTTAAGTAAACCATCAATTTTAAGAAAAGGTATTATTGTCATGCTTTGGAAATGTTTCTTGGGTTCTGATCTGCAGTATTACCTGGACCAGAAAGACTGGCTAAACAGAACGATTAGGGACCAATCATGTGAGGTGGAATTCATGCTACTCTTCTGGTGTTTAAAACACAAGCTGTTAAGAACACAATTTTCCCATTAAGATACCACTGATTTTTCCTCCATTAACCCCATCTTTAATGGGTGTATATAATGACTCCATGTCAACAGTGCTTTCCTAGTGGTTTAGGAGATGTGAGTTTTATTAGAACAAAGCAGAGTTCACAGCCCACAGCAGAGCAATTTGTTGAGGTTATTTTGGAGTTGATTTAGGAATCACTCTTCATGAGATGGCTGGATCTTCCTTACATGTGCTATTTTTCCAAACCTCCTTCAAAAAACCTTTCAGTTCTCTTTGCCCTTCCTTTAACTTGCTCCTTGGCCCACACCCTTATCATTTGTACTCTCTTGAGATAGTCTTATGTTTTCCTATTTCCGTCAGGTGGATCCTAAACATATTGAGGGGTTGGCACTAAAGCTGTTCAGTAGTGTATTTTGCATTTTTCACAGCACCTGGCTGATGATGGGCATTCAACAAAGATCTGCCAAGGGAATGAATAATCATGCCTCATATTTATATAAGTGCTTTATGCTTATAAAATACTGTACTTTGTTCTTGGACTCTCTTCATACTCTTGGGGCAAGCAGAAAATCCATTTGTCAGTCCCGTTTGGAGGTGTGACACCAGGCTAAGAAATGCTGTGGAACTTGAGGACCCACAGGGTACAATTTCAGGAGACACCAGGACCTTTGTTCTGCAGCTCTTTTTGGTTTTCAGAGCTATTTATCTCCTGAGCCAAGTGACAAGGACAGAACAAACAGTCCTGAGTCCTTTTGAGTGTTCCAGGCTGGGCCTCCACACTTCCCTGTTGCATTCTTTCACTTCCAACATAGTAATAATTTTTACTTAGGAGCTACCCATTTCCCATTTGTCAGTGAAAGATGAAAAACAGTTTTCTGTTGAATCTCTAGTTCCTCTGCCTGGATGTAGGACTACAAAATATGGTCTTGAGGTAGGGTAGAAGAAATAAAGGTAGGTAGAAAGGAAATAAGGAAATTCTAATTTTGCAATTGTACTTTCAGGAAAATTGCAGTTTTAAGATACAATCAGTTACCCAAGATTACAATG
This sequence comes from Hydrochoerus hydrochaeris, assembly GCA_004027455.1. Taxonomy (NCBI): domain Eukaryota; kingdom Metazoa; phylum Chordata; class Mammalia; order Rodentia; family Hydrochaeridae; genus Hydrochoerus; species Hydrochoerus hydrochaeris. The sequence goes on along the minus strand of PVLA01006045.1, from coordinate 47,142 downwards.
CTATTTTCAGCCCGAGGCCTGTTTTTTCCCTTCTAAGTCTTTCACTCCTAATACCTAAGAGTCTTTAAAATTAATTGTGTATATTGGGCCTGGTTTTTTTTTTTCCATAGTAGAAATTCACAAATTCCACAATTTTCTACCCCCAAGGAAACAGCACTACTAATTGAAGTACCATATCTCCAAAGTTTAAATACATGCAAATGGGTTGCATTTTAATCCAGGCCAGGAAAGCATGACTTGATAGCAGATATACACACCCTGGATCATAGGTCTTGAGGATACCCGCAGACCATAAAAGTACCTCCAACTCCAGACCATGCCAGTGTGCCTTACCCTTGAGTTACCACACTCGTGTGTGTACTTCTTTGATTCTGTTTATGCCTTTCACTGATTGTTGGGGTTCTGTAAACAAAGGGAAAATAAAGGATCACACACACCAAGGGTCAGCAAAATGGCTGCCGCCAAGCCAGCCTAAGCAAGTAGCTTTTATTGAGATAAAGAACAAAGAAACTCAAATTGCACATGTTTAGATTATATAACTTGTTTGCTTCTTGACCTTACAGGACCTCATGTTTTTACCTTGGGGTGGGGGTGATGTTTCAAGGCCTGCACTTTTTCCCATAACATTATCGACTGGATATGTGCGGACAAAATGGAGTCAGTGTGGCCTCTCTACATCTCCCCCTTCTTTTTTTTAGTTGAGGCTTTCTTACCACATTAGAAGCCAGCATTTTGGGTATAAACATTTTGTATAGGGATGGGATGCATTGAACAAGGCATCCCATACCAATTAAGCAGATAAGGATAGAAACACTATAGAGAAACATTTATTTTAGTCAATTGATAATCTGGTAACCATCCTGTAAGGAAATTTCATAATCCAGTATTGAGCCCTTGGGACACATGTATCTGTTTGGTAAGTTCTTGTAAATCATGAAGTTTCCCACTGATGGATTTACTTTCATCAGACAAATTGAAACAGCACATTTGAGCAATTTCATTACATCCATGGTGATGCAGTAGAAGTAGATAATCAGTTGCAACACAATTATCTAGTATCGCTTGTTGGTGCTATGTTCTTTGTTTACTAATGCCAAAGCTGTAGAAGTATAATTAATTTGTTTTGTCATGAGACAAACTAGTGCATTAACATTGCGATTGGCCCTGGCTGCCAGGGCAGGCACACCAACCAAAGAAATACCTAAAGCATAAATTTCTGTTTTGATTAACAGGCTAATAGAAAAGTCTCCGCATAGGTCAGTGAGACTAGTTGTAGACCGTTTGGTGTGAGACAGTATAAATTCAGGAGAAGGCAACAATATAGTAAGGTGACTAAGGCAGCATTTTGTGTTATAAGTTTGCAGAGATATAACTGAAGGCATATTCTTCACATGAGAAAAACCATCCAGCAGGGAGAGGAACATGTCCATGTCCATACAATACTGGCTCATAACTAGAGTAATTCCACATACTATTAGGAAGGCAAAGACATTGAGTAGTACAATTTTCAATACAAGCTCATGAGGCATTTGAAGTTGCTACATATGGAGTTAACATTTTAACAGCATTATCAGATTTTTTAAGGGTGGGAGTGCCCCAATTTGGATAGTCAGAGTATGTTACAATTTTGTTTGGAATACTGGTGAAAATGGTGTAATTACTTAGAGAGGCAGGAATCAGACAGGACCTGAGAATGTATTTTATTTAGTGGGATTGTAGAAGACAGAATGAGAGACATTAACTATTTTTGCCAATTGAACCCAAATATTGTATTCCAATCTTTCTTGGAGGTTGTGGGACTCTGAAGTCCCCATGGTGGGTTACAAAACACATAGCAAGAGAATACAAACAAGCATTAAAGAGTTCATTGCTGATTTGGTAAATAATGCAGTAAGAAGCTTTTCAGCAGTGGGTTCCTCTTCAGATGTGTAGAGCAAGTCTTTTGCAGACTAGATCAGCACCTTTATATCACCCCAGGTCACTGGCTGAGCAGTCATTGTCCCGGGTTGTTTCCAAGGTGGCCGGGCTTGATTTAGGGAGAGGCAAAACTGTGGAATTGGGTTGTGCAGCCCATGATGCCAACTCATTCCATGCAGGGCAAATGCAACGAGCAGGAATCCACATAGTGCCTGTTGAGGACAACACAGAAGCATCCCCTCCTCTCCAGGTCAGCAGGGGCGCCGGCCCGTCAGCCTGGGTCTGGGGGCATTTTGAAAGAAATGGAATCAACATAGCCAAAGAGACTTGAAGACAAACAGTAGAGGACAGCAGAAAGGAGAAGTCAGCCTTGGTAAGTGGTAAAACAATATCAGTGAGATAAATTCCAAGGAGTTATAAGTGTACAAGTATGTCCTCGAGAGATAATAAAGAAGCAGCATTAATAATGGGAAATAAAGTACTACCAGGTGAGTGGGGTAAATGTAACCATCCAACAATAAATACCTTGCTGTCCTGGATGGCAACAAGGGCCCTAGTGGGCAAAGGGGTTGACTGAAAACTGAGTAAGGAGAGAGGACAGTCCTTCGGGACTCGATCCACCATAACTGTGGTGAGTGTGAGCAATGCTCTGAAGGGCCTGCTGTAAAGGAGAATCAGAGATCATGTCAGCAGGATCTGTGTGACCCTCTAAAGCACTTAACTGAGGAGCTAATTGTTGAGTGTCAAAGGAAAATAGGGTCTTACCCAGTTGAGATAGAGACAGCAGAAGCGGCACACTGGAGAGCACCTGGAAGTCAGCCATGCGGTGTTCTGTCTGTTCACTTGCCAAAGATTGTGGTAGCATCCCGGCTGAGATGCCAGCTGTGCAGGACAGAGCTAGGAGCTCAAGGCTCTGCATGCAGCAGTTTGCCTATCTTTTCCCAATCTTCCATAACGAGCATTCCTCCCTCAGGATATTAAGGACAATAATTATGAATTTTTTGCAAAAGTTGTATTAAGTTATGCTTAGGGAGCCTGTGGCCCACCTTCTTAAGGAGAAAAAGCAGTTCTGCCTAATGTTTCTCTGGGCTTCAGACAGGGAATTTCCCATGACTTCTCCGGGATTTTCTGAAGAAAATGAAGTCCACATATCAGGGGTGGTGTTCTACCAGGAACACAGCAAAGGCAAGTCACCCTCCACAGCAGACGTCTCCATTGTGGGGTGCCCTGTTCAGGTGCCAGATGGTGGGGTTCTGCAAGCAAAAGGAAAATAAAGGGCCACACACACTGAGGGTCAGCAAAACGGCTGCTGCCCAGCCAGCCTCAGCAAGTAGCTTTTATTGAGATAAAGAATAAAGAAACTAAAAAAAAAAAAAAAAAGAATAAAGAAACTCAAATTGCACATGCTTAGATTATATAACTTGTTTGCTTCTTGACCTTACAGGACCTCATGTTTTTACCTTGGGATGGGGGCGATGTTTCAAGGCCTACACTTTTTCCCCATAACATTATCGACCAGATGTGTCTGGGACAAAATGCAGTCAGCGTGGGCTCTCTACAACTGATGAGTCCTACAGTTCCACGAAGAGTCAAGAATGTTTTGTGGGCACGTGGGGCAGCACGAGTTGAAATCCCTATGTCCTCTCCGGGGGACCTCCTCAGATCCCAACCAGTGATAGAGTGACTGCCATGTGTGGGGGAGGAAGATGTGGGTTGGGTGTGGCCAGATTATGTTGCTCAAAGTACAATTGGGACAAAGGCCTGTGATGCTAGAGCCTTGAGCTTGATTCTTCCTCCTCCTTTTATTTATTTATTGTTGTCTTTTTGAAACAAAGCCTTGTTATATGGTTCAGGCTGGCCTTGACCTCACTTGGTAGCCCAGGCTGATCTTGAACTTGCAACAATCCTCCTGCCTCAGCCTCCTGAGTGCTGGGATTACAGGTGTGCACCATATGTCCGTCTCTACTTCTCCACTTCTACCTCTAATATTTTATCTAAGGGTGATCCAGGTAAAATGGAGTGACAGAGCTCAGAGAAAGAGGCTGGCTAAAGGCTCCAGCAGATAATAACTGAAGTATGAAGGAGTGACATGATCAAGTTGAAGGTGGGGAGTAGTGGGAGCTTACTTGCTGCCATTAGCAGTACTTAATTATTACACACAGTTGGACTCAAACTGTATTCACTTCTCTTCTGCACACAACCCTGAGAGAAGATAAAGGAGGGAGTTTTCACTTGGCCTTTAAAGCTCTGCACCTTTTCTTGAAAGAGAATGAACAAAAGGAGTCCAGTGCAATTTTACATATTCAAGAAAAACAATGTCATAGATATTTGTGAGTGGCATAGATGACTACATCATCAAAGAGTTAAATCAAGGATGACAAGGGTTTGGGGGTGTAGTTTAGTGTTAGAAGTAATATTATTTTCTTTTGTAAAACTGGCAGTTGTACCAGAGCCTTTGCACTGAGTTATATATCCAAACTTACAAATTTATTTTTTGAGACACAGTCTCCCTAAGTTGGAAAGTTGCCCAGACTGGGTTTGAACTTGCAATTCTCCTGCCTCAGCCTCCTAGAGTGCTAAGATGACAGGTATGTGCCATCATGTCTTACCTTAGTGAGTACTTAATGGGTGCCAGGACCTTCGCATATATTTTACTTCGCAGAGCAATGTAGTAAGAACTAACATGGTAAATTGGCAGATAAGGAACTAAGGTTCAGAGAGTTAAGCAACTTGTTCACAGTCAGGTGAGATTTCAAAATTTTTACTGGCTGACAATGAGGATCATTATCTCTTGACTCTTGGACTAAAATGCCTCAGACAATATACATACACACCCAATTTAACCATGGGTAAGGGATCCCTCTTTTGCCTCACCATAGTTTTTTACATTCCATACACATAGTTTTGTGTAGTGTATTACTTGTGCCTTCCTCTCCTGTCCCTGGAAGGTAAAGACCTGCTCCCTATTTTGTCCCTGTACCCTCTCATGTGTTACACACTAATTGAGGGTGAGAATGTTTTGTCAAAGGTTCCCACAAAGGTGGCTGGAAAGGTGGACGCCTAGGAGTGACAAGAAGTGCAGGGATAGTCATTCAACAATTCAAGCGCCACCTGGATCCGCATTAGGCGCTGTGGATACGATTCCCACGCTACAGTGCCCTTCCCCTCACGGGGCTCTGCCGTGCAGCTCCAGGTCACGACCAAGGATATAAATCACCTGCGGGAGTTTGACTTCCGCGCGCCCGCGCCGGGCTCCCGGGGCGCTCCAGCCGCGCCGGGTGCCAGGTGCGATAAAGAGCGGGGGCCTGGCGCGCCGCCGAGATAAAGGGGTGTGGCCACCCGGCTTCTCCAGTGTCCCTTCGTCCCGCAGCACCCAGACGCCGGGCTTTTTCCGCGGACCGCGAGAAAACCGGGGCGGCCCCCACTGCTCCAGCCCTTTATGAAGCGCCCCCAATTGTGCTTCGTAGGCAGAGTCTGCGTCGCGCGTGCTGACGGGCTGCCCGGGCTCCGCGAGGGCCGGGCAGCGGTCCCCGGTCCCCACCAGCCGGGCTGGCTTTCCCTGCCCCCGGGTCCCTCTGGTCCCGTCCCCTTCTGTCCCGGGCCCTCAGCGCGCGTAACCTCCCTCACTCTCCCCCCACCACTTCTCCCCATCCCTTCCCCTTCAGAGCACAGCCTGGGGGCGGGGCGAAGGCTCCGGACCGCGCGAGAGTTCCACCGAAATCCCGCGAGACTCGCCTGCTGCCGCCTCTTACGTCTTTCCCTTTGACAAGTCGCCGCCGCTGCAGCAAAAATAAAGGACGCGGACACCACAGTCGCTGCCGAGCCGGGCTCGGGTCGCCGGAGCCGCGCCCCACCCCCGCCCCTCCGCTGCCGTGCACGGTAACGCCTCCTCGTTTGCCTTCCGGGCCGCCTGTGGAGGTGCTCGGCTGACTGGGAGAGGCCGCCTGGGGCCGCCTCGGTGCTGGGCTGTCGGGGTCCTGGGTAGGCAGCGGGCGGAGCCTGAGGGAACCCTGTCGGCTAGGGCATGGAGGGACCCTGGGAGGCCTCCTGCTTCCGGGGCTCAGCGGCGAGTCGACCCCCGGGTGGGGCCGAGGGGCCCGCCCCTCCCGCGCCGCGCCGCGCCGCGCCGGCCCCGCGGTCCCTGGGGTCGCGCCTCTGACCTCCCACCGCTTTATCCTCAGCGAGCGCCCCTCCCCCGCGCAGGGCCCGGGCCGGGTTGGAGGGCCGCGGTCCCCAGAGTCGGGGACCGCTGCGACCCTGGCGTCCCCGTCTGCGGCCGACTTTGAAGGGGTGGAGGTTGGGGCGCAGCTCGATCTGTGGTCGCGCTTTCTCTACATCTCCTTCCCGATAAAGTAAGCATGTATAACGCCTTGGCTACCAAGATCGGAGACGAGGCTCCTTGTGTAGTCTCCAGCGTGAGATGATGTGGATGACAGGAACTGTCCCGGAGAACATGGTAATGGGTGGCAGGCTCCTGGGAGCCAGGAGAACAGGAGCTGGTGCTACCTCTCCCAGGAGGTTATGTAAAATACATGCTGTCTATCTGAAAGGGCTGTGCAGCACAGGGACAGAATGTGCCTCAATTTAAAAAAGAAGTCTGTAATTACTTTGACGGTGTGGATAATCAAATAATAGGAATTACAAATTAGTGAATTTCCTAACAGGCGCTTTTTTCTCCCCAGAATAGTTCTTGGGTCATTCTTTCGTGGGACTTCCCCATTCTATGTACAGTATGTTCTGAAAATGTTTTATTTGAATCATTTCTTTGGCATGCTTGATTAAAACTGGTTATTTATTTATTATCACTGGCTGTACTTTGTCATCACTTTCTCTTTCATTGGGCTTTCTTCCAAAATTGTTAGCCAGATAGTTTTATTTTATCTTTTTGGTTTCCGGGGAATGGAACCCAGGACCTTGGGATTGGCCAAGCAGGCACTGTGCTGCTGAGCTATAGCCTCAGCCCTTTGCCAGATGGTTTTAAAAATTAAACTTTAAAATGTTTCTATTTGGATCTAGCGTATATGTATTTTTACAATTCTACTTGTAGTGTTCAAAAAGGGGCAGCGTTTGTGGAAATTAAAGAAACTATAATCACAGTGGGGTAAAACTTGCCTTCAAGTTTTATAAAGTTGATTTCCACTGTTTATTTATTTATTTATTTATTTGTGTATCGGAGATCAAACTCATGACCTCATGCTTGGTAGGCAGGTGCTTATGCCATTGAGCTAAATCCCCGGCCCACTGTGTATTTTTAAAATAGACCAAAATTATGTGACATTTATTTATTTATTTATAGTGGGTACTGGGAATCAAACTCAAGATCTTGTGCTTGCCAGGCAGACACAGCACCACTGAGCTACATCCTCAGCCCTTATGTGACATGGTGTTTTTTGTGATTAGAGTGGGAAGGGTTATGCCTTTGATTAGATATGTTTCCATAGTTCCTGTCTATACAAGCAAACATGAGTGTCCTAGGTGTCTGTGTTATGTATGTATATACACATATGTATTCTGTACCTGTGCACATTTATCTTGGAAGTGAGTTACATATAATATTATATTACTTGAGAAAAGACAACTTTAGATAGGGCAAAGAACAGTAAGTAACAATATTATTCCTAAATCACTTGACAGGATTATGTGGCAGAATGAGATATCTAGGGAGGTTGGAAATGTGGACGCTTTTAAAAATAGGATGGATTGTCATCTGTCTGAGGTTGCCATTGGAATGGATTAAGTGGCCTATTAAGTCTCCTTGTAATTCTAAACTTTTATGAATTTTGCTTTCTCTAAGGTTTTTATCATTTTGCTTCTTAAATTTCCTGTTATGCTTTTTACATGTGACCTCTATCCATTCATTTGCTGGTCATGTATTTCACTCCCAAAGCAGACATCCTGGTGGTGTGTGGGGGGATAAAGCAAATATGCATGCGTTACTTAATCTGCTCATTCATATGGACATCTTCTGAAAATCCCTTTTGATTTAAAGGAATTTCAGAGAATGTTTTGCTGATTGGGCTGTATGTTGGTTAGTAGAGGATGCACGTAATAAATAGTAACAACAATTCTAATGTCCCAAGCAATTTTTTCCCAAAAGAATGAGACTGAATTACCCCTTAATATTTTAAATAGGAAATGAAAGAATACAGGATACATTGAACAGTTGATCTAAAGTTCAAATTTTGGTACTGAGGATATTGCTTAGTGAACTGTATTTCGCTAGCATGTGTGTGGTCATTGGTTCAATATCCAGCCCTGCCCCTCAATCAGCTTTTCAAAACGTAGGGTAACAGTAATGATGACATTGTGGTTTGGATAGTGGGGAGAAGCGTATGTTAGGATAAAAGCAGACTTGTGAAACAAAAGTTGGATTCTGTAGTTAGACAACTTAATAAGTGATAAACTTTGTTGAAGATAATTTTTTTTTCAGTGCTGGGGATTGAACCCAGGACCAGGCTTATGCTACACCACTGCTCTATCACTTACTACATCCTCAGCTCTAAGATATTTTTATTATTAGTAAAACTTTGGCTTAACACACATAAAGTGGAATATTCTAGACCCATGGTAAAACTATAGCGTGCGTGCCGCCGTGGTCTGTTTGTTCTTCTTGAAAGCTGTAAGAGGTTCACCAGCCTTGTATATAGTCACATTCTGCAGATTATCATGAAGTTGAAAATAATGTCCAAGTCATTAAAAAGGAATTTGCAAACTGAAAAAGAATGTAAGATAGGTAGTTTATTTATTAGATGGTAGATCTGATTTTTATTTTTCTAGTGTGCTTTGCTTTGCTTATAGGGCCCTCTGAATTAGTAGGAATGTTGGAAAAGGGAAAGGAGGGGAAGGGAAAATAAAAATAATTCAGATATGTTATGAACATGTACATGTACCAACAGTATGTACTGCAGACATGGAGTACTAATAAAAAAATGAAAAATAAATTAATGAGAATATTAAATTCCAGATGGAATTCCTGAGCAAGAAAATATGACAGGTGAATCTAATGATTGATACATTTTATCTGCTTTTAGTTTTTTTCCTCTAAATAATGTTATATTTACAGAAAAGTTGTAGAATTTTTCTTTTCTTCATTTATTTATATTAATATGTCCTCATGGGTATATATTCTATCTTGTAGGTTATCATCCAGTGCTACTTTATGTTGTTTGTGTCATTGCTCCTAGGCCTTCAGATGATAGGACTGGGAATTAAGTATTTAGTTGGTCTTGCTTACATAGGAGTTCAACATGCACAGATTCAAAAATACTGGGAAAAAATTATATCTGTATTGAACATGTATAGACTTTTTTCTTTGTCATTAGTCCTTAATGTAGTGTAACAAGTGTTCACATAGCGTTTACATTTCATTATACATTAAAAGTAATGTAGAGATGATATATATTAACATAGTATTTACATTTCATTAGACATTAAAAATAATTTAGAGATGATGTATACTGGATATATGATGTGGGTAAGCAAATAATATGACATTTTATAAAAGAGACTTAAGAACAGTGGTTTTTGTAATATTCTGGGGTGGGGTGGGGGGGAGGAGCCCTGGAACCAAGAACAATTGTATACTTCTCTGTATATTAAATACCAAGAATTTGTACTGATACTTTGAATTCTAATAGAACAGCAAGACTCCCCCACCCCCAGCATCAAGAACCCCATAAGGCCAGTGGTTTAGCTCAGTAGTAAGTGTTTGCCTGGCAAGTGTGAAGTCATGAGTTTGATCCCTGGTACAAAACAAAACAAAAACTCAGGGTCTTGCTTTGCTCAGCTAGCTCTCTACCAGTGAAGTGTATCCCAAACCTAAAAATTTTTATTTTGAGACAGGGTCTTGCTACAATTGCCCAAGTTGGCCTCTAAATTTTGATCTGGCCTCAGCCTCCAAATAACTGAGATTACAGGCATGCGCCACTATGGCTAGTTATAGTGTACTCACTTTTGGAATTCTCATCCTAAGTTAGAAATCACTTATACCCTTTTACAGCATACAATTCTGGTTTTTAGTGGATTCATAATATTGTGCAACTGTCACCACCATCTAATTCAGAACATTTTCATCATCCCCCAGATAAACTCTGTGACCATTAGTAGTCATGTCATATGTCCCTGTTCTAATCTACTTTCTGTCTGTGTGGGTTTGCCTATTATGGGTATTTTGTATAAATGGAGTAAAATATGTGGCCTTCTTTTTTTTTTAATCGGTACCGGCAATTGAACTCATGACCGCACATTTGCAAGGCAGGCGCTTATGCTGCTGAGCTAAATCCCCAGCCTCTATGTGGCCTTTTGTGTTAGCTTCTTTTGGCTAGCATAAGGTTTATCTGTGTTGTAGCATGTATTAGTACTTCAGTTTTTTAAATGACTGAACTTCAGTTTTTTAAATGATATCTATTGTATAATATATCACATTTTATTCATCTGTGTCAACTGGTAGAATTTGGTTTTCTACCTTTTGGTTACTATGAATAATGCTGTGAACATTCATGTGCAATTTTTTTGCTGGATATATGCTTTTAGTTCTGGCAATATACCTAGGAGTAGAATTCCTAGATTATTGATTACTATTTATTTATTTTTCTCTTTGTTTTTGGGTACGAGGATTGAGCCCAGGACCTGACACCTACCTCTGTGCTTTATCCTCTGCCCTATGCTTAACTTTCTGAGGAACTGTAACACTGTTGTTGTCTGTTCCCTTCTTAGGTGAAGAGTGTATTATGTTGTTTTGCACTTCAATTCTTTTCATACTCTTTTTTTTTTTTTTTTAATTTAGAGAAAAAAATTTGGAACGTTTCACAAATTTGCGTGTCATCCTTGCGCAGGGGCCATGCTGATCCTTTCTATATCGTTCCAATTTTAGTATATGTGCTGCTGAAATGAGCAGCACATATACTAAAAATTTTTAAAAGGGCTAGTGTTACTCCAGTGTGCACATGTATTTTAACTCAGCTATTCAACGGATGGGCAGTTAGATTGTTTTCTCTTTATTTGCAGTTGTGAACAATGTGATTATAGATGACTTTCTTGTATTGTTAAGAGTGGTGTCTTCAAGGGGGAGATTCCTATGAGTAGGGTTGACAAGTAAAAAGTTAAATGTACATCTAGTTTTGCTTAGTAATCCTAGTTTTCCGTCACATAAGTAGTACCAGTTGCATTTGCACTAGTAATGTATGAAAGTTTCTGGGGTTTTTTCCTGCAGTCTGCCTAATGGAATGTCATGCTTTCCAATATCTTGATTTCATTCTTTGAATTTAAAAAAATGCTCTGTAGTCTTTTCATTGGTCCCTAGTGGAAGGGCACTTAATGCCTGTGGTTGATAGGTTCTTACAGCTTGGAAATGGAATACATTATTTGCTAATATGGTACATAATTACGTGCTGGTGAAATTGACTTGAATGCAATTTAGCCTAGTTGGTATTTCTCTTTGATGAAATTTTTTGTATTTAATGAAGATACTGCATTGACTCATAATACCTGTACTCTGAAATAATTATGTTGTTTCACAAAGGATATCTGAAATCGTAAGAAAGTAATTATTTTTCCTCTAGAATTTGTGTGTAGATACAGTAGCTACATTGTATGCTGTGTTAACCAGTATATAACTGTACATATTGACACCCATGCTATGGTAGTTATTGTGACTAGTAATGTGAAGGCAAGTTTTACAGTGAAAACAAGTTTAAAAGTTCTGTATTAGTATTATGCTATCAGATTTTAATAGTACCAAGAAACTAAGAAAACATGAAAAATATCTGCATCCTACAGGGTAATTTGATTTGCCTAGTGAGGCTAGAAATTTAAGTTCTTTCCCAGAAAGGATGATACTCTACATGCTTAGAACACACTAATAATAAAACAGGGCTGAGAAAGTAATGCAGCAGTAGAATGCATGTGTGAAGCCCTGCATTTGATCCCTGGAGGAAAAAAAGTCCTTGAGATTCAGGAGCTTCTATTGGAGTAGTGTTCCTCTGTGTGTGTGTGTGTCCTGGGAATTGAACCCAGGGTCTTCACACTGACTTATGTTTCCATTTCTTTGTATTTTAAGTTAGTCTTGCTGATTTGTCTGGCCCAGGCTGGAACTGTTGATCCTTCTGTTTCAGCCTTAGGATTGTAAGCATGTACCACCACACCTGGCTTTTAGTGAATATGAACTGATGTTTCCAGGGGAACAGATGCTGAGTATTGCTTGTGAATGGAATCATAAAAGTCTGGTACAGTCAAAGTAAAATCACCGTTTGACAGTATAACCTATCAAACTTGGAACATTCAAGTTTACTAGCGACAGAGAGAACCCCATAAAAAAGTCACAGGATAGTGACTTATGTTGGCCACATATATTTTCTCATTTTACTTATCAGTTATTATTTTGTGGTGCTGGGGACTGAGCTCAAGACTTAACATGCTGTCAAACCCTTATTTTTTTATTTTGTGTTTATTTGTTGTATAAAGTTAAGGCATACAACATGCTATTTTGAATAAATATAGACGATGAATGATTTCTACAAGACAAGCATTTAACATAACCTATCATCTCCCCCAGTTTTTGTGGTAAGAGTACCTAAAATCTCTCAAAAAATATTTAGTACACAGTATAATAATATTAACTAAAGGCTTCATGCTGTACTCTTTAGGTCTCCAGATTTATTCATGTAACTGCAACTTGCACTTTTTAAGAAACCTAAGTCTCATCCCCTTTCTTCTGTTTTTACATAGATTAGGCAATACTTTCTCATCCCTGTCCATCTCCCTCTCTTTTATTTTTTTAAATTTTATTTAAAGAGAGGGAAAAAATAAAGCAAAACAGAAAAAAAGGGTAGAAATAATACCCCCCCCCAAAAAAAAATGAACAGTAAGAAATTACTAGTTGATACATTACATATTGTCTTCTTGGATGTAGTTGTTTAAGTTACAAAATTAAAGCATACAAAGTAGACATTCAAACAGTGAGGCTGCAGACAGTTCAGTTCTCTGATCCAACAAAAACTTAGCAACATAATTATCAATCCTACACCCTTAAATATACATGCAGTTATATCTTTTAGAGCACTTGCTTTTCCTCCTTTTGCTTTTTAAGTCCATTATCTGTTTAGTTATATCATGTTTCAGGTTGCTCAGTACCTTACTTATCTGTTTTGTTGTTGTTATTTACTTTTTATTTTTTCTTATTTATTACTATTTTTTATTTTATTAATTTATTTTATTTTGAAGGTAGTAAAATACAGCAGAACAAGACAGGACATAGCCAACTGAGGCAGTGCAGTGAAATTGGTACAGAACCTCACAGCAGGTTACCGGGATAACAGCAATAGGTACAGTAGTAGATCTGGTTTTCTTCACAATAGTTGCTCCTTCAATCAGGTAGAGCAATATCGAAGGAAATACCAAAATTATAAAAACAGAATATTGAATAGAGCAATACCATTGATCAAAACAGAGATAAAAATATTTGCCCTCAAAGAGATGGCAGAAGAAAATCCCCCTTATTTGCTATATTGCCTATAGTCAGACTCCCAAGAAACGCTGATATGGTTCTTGCCCTGGGGCTGCCGCAGCTTGCCAGGCCACAGCCACTTACCAGAGTGGCATGCTGGTAGCTGCCTGTTTTCCCAGTGCCCCAACGTCCAACATGGTCTGTCCCGGATCTCAGGAAATACTGATATGGTTTTCACCCTGGGGTGGCCCCAGCTTGCCAAGCCACAGGCACTTACCAGCTCCCTCTCTTTTAGTATTTGGAGTTGAATCCAGGGATACGTGAGCTACATTACTAATGCTTTTTTTCATTTTAAAACAGGGTCTTGCTTAATTGCTCAGGTTTGGCTTGAACTTGTGATCCTCTTGCCTCAACTCCCAGAATGCTTAGATTAGGGGTGTGCACTACCACACTGAGTGGGTGTTTTTCTGTTCTGTGTCTTGCTTATTTCACTTAACACAGTATCTTCCATGTTATAATAAATGGCAAGATTTTTTTTTTTTTTTTCTGTTTTGGCTTCTTGAGGTAGTTTTATGATATGTAGCCTAGGTGGCTTCAAACTCATGATTATCCTGCCTTAGCCTCTCAAGTCCTGGGTTTACAGGTAGGTGCCACCACACCAAGCTAGGATCGCCTTTCTTAAAACTAAATAACATTCCAGTTTCTTTATCTGCTTATCTGTGGACAGAGAATTAGGTTGTTTTAATATTTTAGTTATTGTGAATAATGCTTCAGTGAATACAGGTGTGCAGATGAGGTACTGACATTATTTCCTTAGTGTATATAGTCAGAAGAAAAATTGCTGGCTTATATGGAAGTGTTATTTTTAGTTTTTTGAGGAATATCCATGGTTTTAATTACATAATGGCTGTTCCAGTTTACGTTTCTATTAACAGTAAAAAATTGTTCCTTTTTCTCTATATCCTCATAACATTTTTCTCTTTTTTAAGTGTGGATTCTGTCACTGAGATATACCTAATCTCTTGTCTTTTTGTTAATAGTTGTCTTAAAAGGTATGAGGTGGTACCTCATTGTGGTTTAGATTTACATTTCTCTGATGAGTGGGCATACTGGATATCTTTTAATAAATCTGTTGGTTATTTTTACAGTTTTTGTAGAAATGTATACTTAGCTCCTTTGCCCATTTTTCACTAGGTGTTTTGTGTGTGTGTTTTCTGCTGAGTTGTGTGAATCCTTTATATGTTTGGGATATTAACCTCTTACTAAATATCTTGCAGATCTTTTCTTGTACCCATAGGCTATCTTCATTTTGTTGATTTCTTTGATGTATAAAAATAACTTATTTTAAGTGGCTTATTTTAGTAGTACCAGTAGTAATAGACTAGTAATATAACTGTAACAGAGTATAGCTTTTTTAAGCTGGAGTTCCACCAGAGAGTTTAACTCTTAATATTCTAAGACCTTTGGGCACATGTATATATAAAGAATTAACTTTTCTCCAGTGTATCTAGAATGACTATCCTTGGGAGAATCAAGAAATATTCTCTCCCACTGTTTGTGTTGTGTATTACAGATGAGTTTCATTTGAGAAAGGTCCATGGGAATTGTCAACAGGATACCTTTTTTTGCTTGCTTGCTTTCTGTACCAGAGAATTGAACTCAGGACCTTGCACTTGCCAGGCAGGTGCTTGTGCCACTGAGCTATATCTTGGGCCCCATCTTTTTTGTTTTCTATTCTTTTAAACTACCACTTACTGGTTTAGTGGTATTTGGCAAGTATTAATCTCTAAGTTTTCTGATGAGAATAATAGTTGCTATTTCATAGAACTAAAGCGAGGATTAAATAAAAAAAACTTCTTGAATTACCTTTATCTAGTTTATGGCTTTCACTACTGTCTGTGTGCTGACTTTCTCCCTCTTTTACATTTTCAGCCTAGACCCTTTCCTGAGATTCAGTGTCATAATGCATCGGTTTATCCTATATCTTGTTTAGCTAATAGGTATCTCAGAGTGAATTTGTACAACTGAAGAATGCTTCCTACCCTCATCAGTTTCTCTGAATCTGCTTATAGTAAATGGCAGCACCATTTACTAGTCAGTTGTATTTTTTCCTTGTACTTTATAACCAGACCATCAGCAAATTTTCTTGATTTTGTCTTTACAATATGTATACATACACATATATCAACATGCATATATACATCTATGTTTTGCAGATCTGAAGACTGAACCCAGGACCTTACTGAGCTATACATCCCCAGATTCTATGTTTCTAATCCAATCACATTGCATCATCTCTGCCTTACTACCCTGGTATAAACCATCATTATCTCTTAGCTAATTATAGTAGGTAGTCTGTTAATTGGTTTTCCTGCTGCTTTTCACGTTCAAGAGGCTATTATCTTTTTTTTTTCTGATACTGGGACTCAAACTCATGACCTTGTGCTTGCCAGGCAGGTGCTTATGCACTGAGCTAAATCTCCAGCCCTAGAGGCTGTTATCTTCATAGCTAGATTTTTTTTTTGAGAGACTGGAGATTGAACCCAGGACCTTACACATACCCTAAACAAGTGCTCCCATTGAGCCATAGTTCTAGTGCTAAATCTAGGTGTTTTTAAGAAATTATAAAATAAATTATATGAATAGTTTCTTGAAGTGAAAAAGTCTGGCTGCTTTTAAAAAGGGAGATGTAATGTACAGCGGTAATGAATAGTATACAAATTTGGTATGTCTCATTTCTCTTGTTCATTTTGAGGGTGGTTTGCATTGGTTTCGTTAATTATTCGATTAAGGAGTTTTTAAAAACTATGCTGTATAAGGGTATAAAATCAGACACCAATTTACTTAGCTTTATTGAAAGTAATTGAGGATCAACAGTGTGACTGTTTTGCAAAAATTTGAGGAATTGCTAATTGTTTTATGGTCTTTAATTATTATTTAAGATGTCTTTGAGGTCTCAATGTTATTTTCTTTTTTCACATGCTCTCTAATGCTGGCTCTCTAGCACTGTTTCCTCCTTCTTGATCTGCCATCTGTTAGCTTGGCTCCTTATTTCAGAGAAGGCAAATGGGAAGGGGTTTTTGTATGCAAGATAAAAACTGGATCTGTTTGGTAGTTCAGTCAGCCAGAGAGTGCTTATGCAGTTAAGTTTGCTGTTGATAAATTCCAGAAATCCCAAGGCTCAGAGGAGTAGAAAGATAGCAATGACTGTGCAACATTGTCTGCAAGTTTTTTTTCTGTGACTTTTGCTATATTTAATAAATAAAGATAAACTATACTGTACTTGAACATTGTACTCTTGTTTTTTTGCTTTTTTTTTTTTTTGAGATGTCTCGTTACGTAGTTCAGGCTGGCCTTGAACTCACTTTGCTGCCCAAGCTGGCCTCCTGGTTATCCTTCCACCTCAGGCTAATGAGTGCTGCTGGCATTATAGGTGTGTGCCACCATGCCCTTCTAAACATTGTATTTTTTTGACCAGAAGCTGTAAATTGGTTAGATACTGTTAACAGCCTTGTTGTTCACTAACAGCCTTGTAATGAACAATTACATAGGAGAATTTAGCTTGTGGATTACTGGTAAAATTCATGTTAAATGACTTCTTTTGTTTTTCTTGGGTTTTTTGGTGGTACTGGGGATGGAACCCAAAGCCTAGGGCCTTACACATGCTAGACAAGTGTCTTATGGGCTGAGCTACACTCCTAGCCTCTTGAATAACTTCTTTCTTCCTTCCTTCTTTCTCTCTTTCCCTCCCTCCCTCTCTCTTTTCCTTCCTTTGTGGTACTGGGCATTGAACTCAGGGCCTTTCACATGTCAGGCAAGTTCCCTACCACTCAGCTACATAACCTTGTCCTTATTTTGAGACAGGGTCTAGCTAAGTTCCCCAGACAGGCCTTGAACTTTCTTTTTTTCTGTCTTAGCCTTCTGAGTAGTTTGGGATTACATTCATGTATCACTGAATCTGGCTTCCAAATGATTTCTTATAGTAATGTATAATTTGATAGTAATAAATTTACAGTCACCTTGCCTGACTGGATGAATCTGTTATAGGAATATGTAGAGATTATATATAATCCTAGGGAGATAATTCAATTCCTAAGCAGCATTTTTTTCTTTTTATTATAAAATACTTACATATATAGAATTATCAATGTATAAAGGATATCTTATTTCATCTATATTTCTATGTATCACCTCACCCCCTATCTCTATAGATTATTTTAAATCAAATTATATAGGCATATACACTTTGTACATTTCAGATATCGCAATATTGAGCTCTAAAAGTATCTTTTTTTTTTTTTTTTTTCTTTTTTGAGACAGGGTCTCGCTATGTGGTTCAGGCTGGCCTTGGGCTCACTTTGTAGTCCAGGCTGGTCTCGAATTTGCAATGATCCTCTTGCCTCAGCCTCCTGAGTGCTGGGATTGCAGGAGTATGCCACCACGCCCAGCCATAAAAGAATCTTTTATAACACATCTGTAATCATGCCCCAAATTTTATAACAAGATGCTTTCCTTTTATAATCCTGGAGATCAGACCCAGGGACTCATACATGCTAGGCAAGTGCTTTACTGCTGAGTTATACCTCAGTCTTATTGCAAAATTTTAACATCATATGTGTAACTAGGTTTTATATTTCTCTGGTTTAGAGATAGATGAAGATAAATAATTTATTTGCTTGAAGTGGGATTTGACTGTACAATTTTTGGGATTTTTTTCCACTTTTACTTATTTTTATGTTTTTAAGGTACTGAAAATTGAATTCAGGACCTTTACATTGAGTTGGATTCTCACTAAGTTACCAAGGCTTGACTTAACCTTGTGATCTTCCTACCTCAGCCTCCTAGAATGGAAGGATTATGGATATGAGCCACCATGCCTGGCTTTTTATTCACTTTTAATCTTTACACTCTACACTTTTTTTCCTTTCTTATAATTTTGTTAGAAGAAACTACGTCATTTGCCCTGAGATGTTTCCCATAGTTTCACTGTGCTGATTGCATCTCTGCAATGTCATTTAACACATTTTTCTGTCTCCTGAATTTCCTGTAAGTTGATAGATTGTTTTTATTTTTGTTTTTAGAGTGAGTACTTAATAGGAATGGGTTTGTTTCTTTTATGAGGTACATACATAAGATCTTACTGTCTCTGTCATGTTAGCAGCTATTAATGATCATTGTTTAAATTTATTAATTCGTTAGGGATTGTGAAGTAGCAGAACTCTATTATTCTATCTTCATATGTTGGATGGATTCTTTTGGAAAGCTCTTCAACACTGTAAATTGTATTTATGCCAGCACTGATACTGGGATAATTTGACAAGATTCTGTGTGGAATGCCTTTTAGGGAAGAGTAAAATTCATTATAAAAATTTGGGATTAATGAATACATAGACTTTCTTCAAAGGACGTATCACCAATAAAAACATTAGAATCTGATCATGGAATCACCTGTGATGAAGAATGTGGAATTGATCATCAGATTTTTAACAAAATAGGTCAATATTCCTGTTAAGAAATTTCTGAAGTAATTTATGCAAGGTAGCAGTTACTAGTTTTTTCTTTCTTTTTCTTTTTCTGTAACAGGGATTGAACCCAGAACCTATATTCACCCTAAACTACATTCCCAAATCCTCTTTTAAATTTTTTATTTTGAGACAGAGTCTCACTAAAGTTGGTCAGGCTGGCCTCCAACTTGCAGTCTTCCTGTGTTAGCAGCCCCTCTCTGCCCCTGCTCTGTAGTTGGGATTGCAGGTGTGTACCACTGCTGGTAACTCAGTGACTAGTTTCTTAAGTGAAATTTCTCAGCATGAATTTGAGAATAAACCTGTGTTTGAGTCAAATTAACAAAATACTGAGTTTATGAAACATTTTGTATTAGATTGTCCCAGTGTGGCTCCTTGACAAAAGGGTTTTAGAGTTAAATAAATTTGTGAAACAATGTATACTTTACCTTCTCTGGAATGTCACAGTGCATATTAACATGTGAAAGACCTAAAGAAACCTTTTAAACATTTCCAAGTTTATTGACTACTGACCCCTCCCACCCAGCATCCAGCCAAGCTGGTGATCTAAGGAATAAAATTTGGGAAATGTTGGATTTGAGAATTTTGAATAGATAGCCAGGATGAAGAATGTTGTGGAGGAACTTTTGGTAGTAGTTGAATAATGAGACATTTTTTGCTGAGGAAAAATAAGGGGTAAATATTGCTTTGTTTTATCTCGGCCTATACTTCTATATTTACTATACTTCTAGAGAAGCAGTGTTGGAAAAGGAAAGTCACTATATGATGTTTACTATGTCCAAGCAGTGTTTTTATAATTTTTTGTAGTGGGTACATTGTTGTTAGTCCCTGTGTAGGTGAAGAAGCCAAAGAACAAAGGGATTAAGTAGATCATTCAAGGTTAAAGGTGACAGCAGAGCCAAGATCTGAATTTAGCTTGGCTCCAGAGTCTGTCTGCATAACCACCATTCTACACTGCAGAATATGGAAAGTAGAGAGCATGAGATACAAATTAGTTTAAGAAGAGGTTTAAAGTCTAAAGTAGAGAACATGAGATACAAATTAATTTAAGAAGGGGTTTAAAGTCTGTTTGGCTTTTTTTTTTTTGTACCAGGGATCGAACTAACGACCTCGCGCTTTCCAAGCAGGTGCTTATGTCGCAGAGCTAAATCCCTGGCCTTAAAGTCTATTTGGAAGGATCAGATGTATTTTCTTTAACTTTCAGGCAATCAGGGTCATAAGAGAAGAATGTGAAGAGTTGGCTGTGTCCTAGTGAATATAGAAAACATGAAGACCTGGGAACTAGTATCCATAGAAGAAGTTACAAGTCCAAAAGAGGTAGATTAGATACAGGTAGAAGGCCAAGAGGACACTATTTATACCAGAACTTCAGACTTACAAATAAAGTGAAGCTCATTTAACAAGATTTCCTCATCTTACACATGAGACCTGAGATTTATGTAGTTTGTTCTTGAGCTTATAATAATCAAAGCTCATGTTAGTGCCTGCATTGAAGTACTTTCACATGGATTTCTCATTTGATCCTCTTCACTGTGAAAGGTAGATAGTTAAGTTCCTTATTTTCCACTGCATTGCTGTTTCTTAAATCTAAGTTTTCTGCTTATTAAAAGTTAATATTGGAGCGGGATGTAGTTTAGTAGTATAGTGCTTGCCTACCATGCAGGAAGCCATGGGTTTGATTCCAGCCTTAGCAAAATGTTCTGTACATCACATCTCTATGCTATGTAACATTGTCTCAGTTAATTCTGTAATTTTTATAGTCTGAGAAATATTGAAAAAATTTTCTCTCATTCTGGGGATTGGCTCTAGGACTTCGCATGTGTTATGTAAGCACTGTACTACTGAGCTATATCCTCAGTTCTTAACAGTCTTTTTTTCCCCTTCTGTTGTTTCTTGATTCAGCATCCTATTATACAGCCCAGGCTAGCCTTGAACTTGCCTTAAGGCCTAGGTTAGGACTGAATTCACTGTGAAGCTGAGACTGACCTCAAAGTCACACACAGTCTTCTGCCTCAGTCTAATGCTAGGATTACAGGCATTTCTACTATTACTGGCTGAAATACTGTGTTCTTTTTTTTTTTTCTTTTTGTAATACTGTGTTTTAATAGAGGCCATTGATAGGCATTTTGATCTTTTGCGTGTGTTGAAGTAAAAAAGTACACACAGGAGGCTGAGACAGAGGATCAAAGTTTGAGATCAGCCTGGACAACTTAGCAAGACTCTATCTCAAATTAAAAAAAAAAAAGAATTGGAAATGAAATGTAGATATAGCTCATTGTGAAAGCCCTGGTTTCAATTCCCAGGTCTATAAAACCAGCAAATCAATAAACAGTACATGCAGGAGTAAGAGGCGTAAAATGGTCAATGTATGGTCATATCCATGTATTGGAGCATATAATTCTTTCCTCTCTTTCTTCCATAGCTAGCTGACATATTAGTAAGACTAGGTGAATAGATAAAAAACATATTTGAGTATAAGTTACTTTATGGAGGCAGTTGTCACTGGCTGGTGTGGATTTTTGGTCATACATAAGGTGGAAATCAGAAATGGGCCTGTTCTTAGGTCACCTTTTTATTGTTCTTGCCATTGCCCAGCCTCTTTTTCAAAAAGAGAAGGTCTAAAATGTTGGTCTTTTAAAATGTTGCCAGTTGTCTGAAGATTCTTGCTTAATTCGTACAGAAAGTGTGAATTGGCAAAGTAAAGGTCTTTTGGTGCTACCTAGTCCAGAGCTTTGCATGCCAGGGACTATCTTAGATTTAATGGCCCACCTCACTGTGTAGAACCAGCAGCTATTGGCAGACCTAGGGAATTCTAGCCACCAGAGATGGTGACATCTGGCAGTTCTTTGTTGCTATCTGCTGTTTTCTGCTGTTAGCTGCCTTTCAGTGTTGCCAGTTTTGGCTGCTTTGGGCACCAGTGGCCTTTGGTGTTACCAGCTCTTAGTGTATCAGCTCAACATGTTCTACTCAAGATACAAATCATGAACAGGCAAAAATATGCCATCTAGAAGATCTTTATTAGGACTTATGGTACAGTATAAGGGCAAACAGTACACAGACTGAGTATAGGAAGGTTGCTTTATATAGGAAAACAAGTGGGCATAGGCATGCACAATATCAGACTGTTTTGGGTCATGGGTAGGGGAGTGGCCTCTCCTGGACCTAATTGAGCAGTGCTGCAGGTCATTAAGTATACATAGTCATTCTTTGTAAAATGTTCTTGGTGCTGGGGTTTGAATTCTAGGGCTTCTGTTATGTTAAACAAGTGCTCCATCACTGAGCTATAGCCCCAGCCCTTCATATATGTTTTAAAGCCAGTTGCTTTGGGAGCAGAGATCTTTTCTCCCTGCCTGCATGGCTCTGGCTGACTCATGAGGGGAGGGTGCTGCTGCTTCCTGGTTCTCTCTCCTGCCTGCCAGACCCATTTTCAGTTAGTTTTGATGAGGCATAATTAACATATGATAAAATATTCACCATCTTGGTTTTTTTTTTTATTCTTTGTTATTTATGAGGCAGGGTTAGGCTGCATATTCCAGACCGATTTTGAACTCACTTTGTAGCCTAGACTGGGCTCAAACTCAGGATCCACCTGCTTCAACCTCTTTAGTTGTGGGATTACAGGCATGTGGCACTGTACTGGGCAAAATTCATCAGTTTAAGCAAGCAGTTTGACAAACTATCCCTTACACCTGTGGGACTGGGGATCAGCAACTGGCTGATTCCTGATTCTGAAGAATACGGGCTAAGATTATAGCAACTGAAGTAAAGAAAGAACTTAATACTTGTATTGTTTGATTGATTTTGCAGACCTAAAGCTGGCAGACTGAGTACCCATGTAGAGGGTAACAATATGCAACATACTAACTACTGTGGATTTCTTACTGTCTTGTTTTTGCCAATATCATTCTCATCCTTACCACTTGGCTACATCACCTCCCCTAATTTGACAAAGTTTGATCGGAAAGTTTGATCGGTGTGTAACTGTCACCATAACTGTGATACAGCCCATTTTAATCATTCCTTAGGAGTTTCTCCATATCTCTTTGGTATTAATCTTCTTTCCCTATTCCCAGCCACCAGCAATCACTGATCTACTTTCTATCACTAGTTATGCTTCTTCTACAATTTGGTATTTGTGGAAGCTTAGTTATATAGTCTTTTATGTCTAGCTTACATTAGCATAATGCTTTTGAAAAACATCTCATTGCTTATGAGTATTTTACTCTTTTTATTGCTGAGTGATATGCCATGTATGGATATACTATAATTTGCCTACCCATTCATCACATGATGGACATTTGAGTTCCTAGTTTTTGGCTATTATGAATCAAGCTGCTGTGAATATGCATGAGAAAGTCCTTATATAGTTCGGGTTCTTATTTTTTTGGCAAATACTTAAGGAGCAGAATATATATATATATATATATATATATATTTAATTTATAATAAAATAATGTATAATATATATTTATAATAAAATGTATAATAAATGACTAGTTTCCCATTTTACATTTCTGTAGGCACTGTATAAGTGTTCTGTTTGTCTCATTTCTTTACAGAATATTGTCTGTATTTAAATTTAATCGTGTCAGTGGGTTTGTACTGTATGTGTTTTTTTGGCTTTTAGTTTATTAATTGATTTTGTAGAAATCTTTAACTTTCTGAATATGGATTGTTTGGAGGTACGATGCATCCATAGCCTTTCAAAATGCTTTTGTAAAATTTCATCTCAATAGCCTTTCAAAATGCTTTTGTAAAATTTCATCTCAAAGTAGTTTCTTTCACAGCAAACACAGAAATCTAAAAGACACATGATATTTGCATGATTTAATAAGTTCTTACTATTTTAATAATGAAATTGATCAATTCTTTTACAGTAGGGAGAGAAGCATGGACATTAGTTGTCATTATAAATAATAATTCACAGTTGTTCAGCCTTAAAGCAGTCTTGCATGGCTTTAGGAATTAAAACTGAGTTGTCATTCTATTGCTCTTTGAATGCCCAAGTTTTGCAAAATGTATTTGTATTAAATACTTGGGGATGTAAATAATGTAGAAAAAATGTCTGATGAATGTGAAAACATCATCAAAATTAATTTTGACAATAGGAAAATACTGTTAATTCTTTGAAAAAGATACAGTAGTGGTGCAAACACAAACAGTGCCCAATTCTGACTTTTTAAATTAACAGTTCACTTGTTTTCCTTTCTCTACAGATATTCAGACACACTGTAACATAAACTTACTCAAGATCTAACAGTGGTACAATACTAAAGTAATTCAATTTTTAACAGTAAAGGGATACTTCACAGGATACATTATGGATATTTTTAAAGGACAATTCCATACTTTTTATTCTTGATTTTTGTTTATAATGTCACAAAGACAATATACCTTTTAAAAGACTATATGAAATTGAGTTGCCACAGAGAGGATATGAACCCTATGTAATTGTAACAAAGCAATGACAAAATTTAAAAAGCATTGATTTCTTTTAGAACTAAAAAGTACTAAAATCGAGACTAGCTCTGTAAAAATTAAACCTGCTTATCACACTTTCCACTTCTTTCAGAGAAATAAACAGATTAGAAACACTTTCCCACCATTATTAATCTGTTCTAAAATTACGTTTTTACAGTGCATTTATTTCTTTACAACCTCCTGCCTCTACTCTCTCAAATTATATCAATATTAATACAGAACATTTTACAATGCTTAGAAAACTTTTGGCCCCTCAGTTACCACTTTAAATTTTTTTATTTTAAAGAACTTCAGGGGACAGTGTACTTACACAAGTGGCAAACATGTTTTCTAAAAACCAAGTTTACAATAAACAGTGAAATAATGTAAAACATATAGTCAGGTCTGTATGTTACATCTGTATGTTAATACATCAAATCATATGTATTTTAAGAAAAACCAGCCTCTTCTAACAACCAAGGAGTGCATCAGTGGATTCAAAGCACGGGCACCCCAGCAGCCAGGCATCACCCCATTATACCCTAGTACGTATGCCAGTTGTTTATGCACACCAAACTAATTCGGGGATCCTTTTAAATAAGGCACCTTGCAAGTTGGGTGAATTCTTACTAAAAAACATCAAAACCAAGATGCAGTCTACATGGGACACAGTTAAATGTATCAAATTTATCACTTTCAAATTACTTTTTGCTGGCTTTTTAGTACTGAATATAGCCCATGTTGGAATTGTTGAATATCTTCAGTGAAGTGACTTAAAATATTCTGTTAATTTTAAAAATTGAGTTTTCTTATTATTGACTTGTAAGAATATCTTTTTTGTTGATGGACTTTCTTTTTTTCTTTTTTCTTTTTTTATTTTTTGAGACAGGGTCTCACTATATAGTTCAGGCTGGCCTTGAACTCACTTGGTAGCTCATGTTGGGCTTGAACTCACAGTGATCCTCCTGCCTCAGCCTTCCAAGTGCTGGGATTACAGGCATGTGCCTCCACATCCAGCTGATGGATTGTTTCTTGAGACATGATCTTGCTGTGTTGCCCAGGCTAGCTTCAAGCTCCTGAACTGCATGTCTTAGTCTCCTAAGTATCTGGGACTACAGGTGTGCACTGCTGCACTTGGCTTTTAGGCTTCTTGGTACAAACCATTTTTGTCTTTTTGAGACAGGGTCTCTCTGTGCAGTTCAGGCAGGCCTTTAGCTCACTTTGTAGCCCAGGCTGGTCTCGAACTTGCAACTATCCTCCTGCCCCAGCCTCCTGAGTGCTGGGATTATGGGTGTGAGCCACCATGCCTGGCTGTTTTGTTTTTCTTGTATGTTGCCCATACTGGCCTTGAACCTCCTGCCTCAGCCACCTGAGTGCTGGGATTACAGGTGTGTACCACGGATGCTGCTATCTTGGTGTTAATACCACATGTTTTCATTATTATAGCTTTATAGTAAGCTTCAAAATCAGATAATGCGTATTCTTCAACTGTGTTCTGTATCAGAATTGTTTTTTGCTATTCTCAGTCCTTTGCATTTTTGCCCTTCATTTCTGATGAGGGCTGTGAAAAGTGGTTTGTTTTCTTTTGATACTCAACTGAGATTATCATTTTGAGTGAGTGCTTAGAAGGAATACACTTTATCATAGCAGCAGGTCCCTAAGAATGAACTGAATTGGCAACTGACTCTTTGAAGTCTTCTGAGGTTTTTAATTTTAAAAGAGTGATAAAGAACATGTGAAACTACCATGAAGATAAGAAGCTGCGTAATGTAATGATAGAAAGGTCAACTGTCAGATGCTCTGGTTTGAATTTGCTTTTTCTGGTACTAGGGATTTAACCAAGACCAAAGCTATATCCCCAGCCCATTCTACATTTTTATTTTGGTACAAGGTCTTGTTAAATTGCCCAGGCTGGGCTTGAATTGGTGATCCTCTTGCCTCAGCCTCCCAGAATGCTGGGATTATATGTATGTACCACCACCAGGTCCATCTATGGTTTCAATTCTTGCTTAGCCAGTCACTGGCAGTGTGACCTTGGATGAATTTTGGCCTCTTTGTGCTTTTCTTTTGTGGCAAATGAAGTTAACAGAGTACTTGTTTTATAGAGTTGTTCTGAAGATTAAATAATTATTCCTGCCACAATGAGTGTTACCATTTATCATTGCTTTGTTTACTAGAGAATGTCAGAAAGCTTCAGAATTTGATAAGCTCACTTATAGGGATTAAGGACTCATATGTGGGAACCCTTTATCTACCTCTTTCAGCCTTCCTCATTTCAGATTTAGAAAGATAGCAATAGTACTAAGTTTTTCTTTTCAGTTCCTTGGTAGTTTTTCAAACTCTACATTTTGTTGGTAAATTTGGTAATTTATATATGTAGTTAAATTTGAATTTGTGCATTGGACCAGGAGGGGGAAAAGCATTATTGGCTTTTGGTTGCACAAATCATTATTGTAAAAAACTTTTTTGGGATGTGCTACTGAGGATTGGTCCTGGGGTGTTAGACATGCTAGGCAAACACTCTTCCACTCTTAAAAATCTTTGTTTAGAGACAGAGGTCTTGTTCACTTGCTCAGGCTGGCCTTAGGATTGTGATAACCCTGCTTCAGTCTCCAGAGAAGCTGAGATTGTGAGTGTGCATCACCATATCTGGTCCATTATTTGAAATTTAAAAACAAAACAACAGCGGCTTTTTTTTTTCTTTGTCAGTATTAAGCTGGTTCAGCTACATTGTGAATTGGTGGTTCTAGAAAAGGGAAAACCTGTTAGTTTTATTTTTGTCTGTATTTCTTTACTCGCTGAATAAACACATTGGCTTCCTGCTTTATTTGACTAGTTCTCATTATTGATGTAGCTAAACAGTTTGTCAGCAGACTCAGCAAATCTTTTTGCTAAGTGTATTTTCTTTCAAATAGAGACAAAAGATAAAATTACAGCAACTTTAGTTGTAGATTTGACATTTATCTGTAATTCATGACTCAGGTGACATCTTTCTTCATAAAACAAAATGAATACTCCAATAAGCTAAGTTGAAGAGATTGACTTTATAGAAAAGGGCTGATGAAAACAAAAACAAACAATATAGAACTAGAACATTTGTATTAGTCTTTTCAAATTTACTTTCTTTGAAGAGAAGAGAGTTTCTGTTATGTCAGCTAAAAGGGTTGTTTAAAGATTTGGTTCTTATCTCGTAATTTCTTGCAAGGTCAGATAGATAACGGCTGGCCTGGAGATGTAAAGTTTGGCACAAATAACTTTATTTAGTTTGATCTGTTGGGCTTAATGCAGAAACTTAGTGTCTTCCTCCACATTTTTGTGTAATAGTTTGTATGGTTTAATAAGAGTGCCAGAGGCAGCGTAGTGAATTTGTCTAGTACAGATGTACTGTACTTGTGGCAGGAGTGCAGGAACTGCACCAAAGTGTGCACTTAAGTTTTGGTTGCAGAACTTTGCAAATGGGCTGTCCCTCTTGCATTGGAGAAATGCCCTTGATAAATGTCTTTATATCTTTTTTTTTTTAATCTAAGGATGTTTATGTGTGTGAGGGAGTTTGGGGTGTAAATGATAGGTTCAGTTTTAAACATGAATTTGAGATTCCTTTGGAGTATTTGAGTGGTTATATCATGTTAAAGTGGCTTTTCATGTCTACAGCTCAGGAGAGAAATTTGCACTGGAGTCGTTAACATATGAAAGGTAAACAAAAGCTTTGGGAGTAGCTGAGGTCCAAAAATGTGTGTACAATGAAAGAAGGAATGAAGACAGAATGGGGTACATCTACTGTGGTACCACCATGTTCCTGCTATATCAGTTGCTAAGATAGTTTCTGGGTTTAAACTGTATTCAATCTGAGTAGTGAACTAGATCCAGGTTAGATTGCTCAGCTTATTTAGTTAGTTCAACAGATATTTAGTGAGGTCCTTCTGTGTGGTTTAGCTATACTAGTAAACACTGGGGCTATAAGGAAATCAACAGTCTTTGTTGTCATAGTCCTTGTAGATTAGACCTTTGTAAATTAGTGTGAAACTGACTATGCTTTCCTTACTTAGACCACTTCTGACACCATATGCGTAGATTTCTTTTTACTCATATATCAACAGATTCTCCCAACTCGGAAACCATAGGAGTGTCTGCAAATTCAATTTTAATACTTACTATCCATAGTTAGCATCATACTCCATAGGTTAAGGATTCAGTCCCACAAGACAGTCCTCACTTCAGAAGATTCCTCACACTTCTGTCTCATGTGGCAACAAATTGGGGGTTCCCACTACTACCTTCCTGCTGCTAAAATGATTCAGAAAACTTGGGAAAACAGTGCTTCTCATTGCCAGCTTATTGTAAAGGATACAACTCAGAATAGTCAGATGTAAAAGATGCATAGAGCAAATTCAAAGAAGACGGTGTTTCTTTCTCCTTTGATATGCCATCCTTCTGATACCTTGGTAGTTCTGCACCTTACAGGCTCTCAAAACTATCTAGGAGGCTGGGAGTATAGCTCAGTGATGGAGCACTTGTCTAGCATGCACCACAACACCACAAAAGAAAAAAGAAAGAAAAAGGAAAAGCAGCTTTCTTAAGGGATTTTTGAGGCGGTACCATTATGTAGGTTCGAGGTTAGGGGCTAGGGATTTAGCTCAGTGGCATAAGCGCCTGCCTTGTAAGCAGGCAGTCATGAGTTGGATCCCTGGTACCGATAAAACAAAACAAAACAAAACAAAAAACAAACCATTATGTAGGTTCAGTTGATTACCTCATTGACTATTGGCTATTACCTTCATCTCTGGCCCCTCTACTATTCTGCAGGTCTGATTGTGGGGGTTATCTAAAGTCTCCTCATTAGTATAAAGTCAGATATGTTTGAAAGGGGCTTGTGACTAACAAAAGATGCTTGGTTTATTCCTGTTGCTCATGAAATTCCTAGGATTTCAGAAGCAGTATTAGGACAAAATTAAATATATGTTCTTATTAAGCCACAAACAAACATTAAACAAGTAATCAAAAATAATACATAGTTGCAGACTATGCAAAGTGCAATGAAGGTCCAGTTGTGGCTGCTGTGTGAGCATTTTAGAAAAGGATCATGATGTCATGTGGTTGGATCTAGGGGTAACTGAGTCTGCAACCTGGCCTGACTCTCCCACCTGCCAGCAGAAGCACTTCCCTCTGCAGGGAACTCAGCACTGAGGGTGTCATTGGCAAACACAGGATAGGAGATAAGATAGGACAAGCAATTTTGCAGGTCCTAGAGACATCTGAAGACACCCAAAAATTTACAATGGACACTTCAAAGGACTCAGCCCACTGAGGTGCAGGATTACCAGAAGACTTTAATCACAGATGTTCATTGGGATTTCTCTGCCTATATGTCCCCTGTCTTCTCTCCATCCCCATGAAAGGGACATATTTCTCAGTTTGGGGCAGAAGGTTTTATTGCACTCTCTACCCGAAACCAGGCACAATAAATACCATGTCTTTTGCCTTAATCTAAGCCTGGTGGTCTTTGCTGCTTATTTACTTTACAGTAACTTCCTTGAAAAAGCGACATTTAATTAAACTTATAATTAGATTGAATTACTGAGTACATAATATATCCCTGGTACTGGGCTGTTTTAATTGAGATCTTGTGACTAAACATTAACTTGATAAAGGAATGCTTTAGGAACTAAGTGTGCAAAGGGCCTGAAATACAAAGGATCTCAGGTGCTGCTATGGAAGGGAGGGCACGAGGGAGAAGGTAGTTTTTGGCATTGGCCAGAAAAGAAGTTTTTTCTTTCCAGTAAGCTATTAAAATGCTTCTGAAAAAAGTTGGATTTTTCCTTTCAAATATTTCATTAACTTTGTGTTACAGAAAAGTACTATATATCTACATCTACGTCTGTATATATTGATCTACACCTAGTTTCAACAGTTACCAATTTATAGCTACTTATATTTCTTTTTGGCCCCATTCAATTTTCTTGCCTCTTGGGTTTTTTATTTTTTATTTTTTTCATACTGGTGATTGAACTCAGGACGTCATACTTGCCAGGCAGGAGATTGTGTTACTAAGCTGTGTCCCCAGCTCTCTTGTATTATTTTGAAGTAAATCTCAGATATGGTATCTCAGATGATTTTAAGGTAGGGTAAAGACACAGTCAAATTTGGTTTTTGAAAACACTGCTGTGGCTAGGGGGAGGCAGGCAGTCATTGAGGAGATTGTTATGGTGGTCTAGATGAGAGATGATGGAGGTTTGGATGGGGATCCTGCTAATGAAGATGCTGCCATATGGGTAGATATAGGCATCATTTGAGGGATGATACTGTATCCATCTAGCATGGTTACAGTAAGGTAGAAATCAGAGATGATGGGCTAGTGCTTCAGTGGCTTCTCCATTGATGACCATCATTGTCCAATTCTTCAAGGGGCCTGTATGGGCTGCTAAGATGTTGTCAGTTGATGAGGATTTTTTTAAAGTAGCACTTAGATGAAGCCCAGGGGCATTCTACCACTGAACTATGTCTCCAGCCTCGTCTTTCTAAAATTTATTTTTGAGAAAAGGTTTTGCTAAATTGCTTAGGCTGGCTTTGAATTTGCCATTCTCCTGCTTCTGCCTCCCCAGTACATAGGATTATAGGAATGAACCACTGTACTTTATAGGTGAGGTTATTGTTTGTTTGCTTGTTTTTTGGGGGCACATTTCATAAAGTGATCATGAATTGGCACAGTATAGCTCTATTAATGATAGCAGTTCCAAGCTTTGAATACCTGCAGCTGTCATCTCTTAGCGTTAGTGGTCAGTCCTCTTTGTTGCTCCAAGCCAGCAGCTACCAGCAGGACTCAGGAATTCTTCTGGCCACTGGAGATGGCAGCTCTGAAGTTCTTCAGTTCTTTTCAGTGTTACCAGCTCAGGCCACTGGCTGCTTTTGGTGCCAACATTCTTTAATGTCTGTGACCCTGGCTGTTGGCTACATTTGGTCCCAGTAGCCTTCAGTGTTAGCAGCCTCAGTTGTTGAATGTTCTTGGCACCATTGGCCTTTAGTGTTACCTGCTCCAACTACTGGCCATTTTCCTTTTAATTTTTTAAAAAATTTATTGGTACAATTTAGATAACACATATTGATCACATTCATCATTTGGAATTTGTACCTGTACATAATCTACTGTGGTACCTTTCTTCCCTACTCCAGTCCCCTCCCTTTAACCCCTCTTCGAGAAGTCCTCCTTATTTACAAAGCTTTGTTCCCATTTTATGCTTCTTTTTTCAATTTTTCCTCCCCTCCCCTGCCTTCTCCCCATCCCCCCGCCCTAGTTCCTTGTTCCTTTTGCTTTTTTTTTTTTCCTCTTGGTACTGAAAATTGAACTTGACTTTGTGCTTGCCTGCCAGGCAGGCACTGTGCCATGGAGCCATATCCTCAGCCCTCTCTTTTTTGAACAGTTTCTTCCTATTTCACAATTTCTATTATACATTTTGGTTCTTATTTACACTTTAAGTTTCTCACACCAGAGAGACAGTGCAATATTTACACATGTGTATGATTTATTCCACTTAAGAGCATGGTCTCAAGGTCCATCCCTTTAGTTAGAAATCTCTCATGTTTCCTTATGGTTGAGTAATACTCCATTACATTAAAAAAACCATGTTTTTTTAATCCATTCATTTGATGGGTCATTTTCAAGATTTAGCTATTGCAAACTGTGCTGGTATAAAAATAGGTATCCATATATTGCTGTGGTATGATGCTTTTAATTCTTTTGGGAAAATACCAAGGGGACTAGGTGGGTCAAATGGGATCTCTAGTCCTATTTTTTTGAGAAATCTCCACACTGATTTTCGCAGTGGTTGTGCCAGTCCTACACTCCCACCAACAGTGGAAAAAGGCTTCCTTTTTTCCTACAGCCCCACCCTACTGGCCATTTTCAGTGCCAGTGACCTTTGGTGTTAAGAGCTGTTACTGTACCAGGTCACTGTACTCTCTTTGAGATAGAAATCAGAATAGGCAAAAAAAAAAAGCTCTCCAAAGGAGGCTGTATTTAGATTTATGCTGCAGCATAAGGGGCAACAGTGCCCAGAATGACCTTCTAGATGTATGAGAAGGTTGCTTCTCTAGAAGAAAGGCAGGCTTGTGCATGCATTGTGAGACTTTCTGTTTGGTCCAAAGTGGGAGAGGCTCCTTGAGGACCTGGTTGAGGAAAGTTGCAAAGAGACAAGTAATCTAGAGTGGTGGTGAGGGTTAAATTACCCGAAGGGTCTGCAGGGTAGAGGCATCTGGGTGGAATCTGTGACTTAAGTTTCCTGCAGCTAAAGCAGATGTCTGCCAGCATAGTTGTAAGGCACTTAAGGTAGTTGCAGCTGGCCATGAGGCAAATGGGACAGCTGTGGAAGGAAAAAGTAGAGTACCTGTTGGGGAGTGTTGGACCCTGTTTACTTCAGCCCACATGTGTGTAAGTACATGTGGTGGCCTGTGTGAAAGTTCTAAGGTGAAAAATGTTTCCTACACTAGGAGAAACAGACCAACCACAAAGTAGTGTGTATTAGCAGATGCAGTGGGAAAAGCCAGGGAATTGGTAATATTTTCTTTGGTGAGTTTGAGTCAGTAAATATATATATATATTCCCCCTGCCCCCTTTTTTTTGTACTGGAGATTGAACTCACGACTTCCTGCTTGTCAGGCAGGTATTTATGCCACTGAGCTAAATACCCCGCAAGTCAGTAAATATTGACTGCATTACAGTTTAGTAGGTTTTTTTCTTTCCTTTCTTTCTCTCTTTCTCTCTCTCTCTTTCTGTCTCTCTCTTTCTCTTTCTTTCTTTCTTTCTTTCTTTCTTTCTTTCTTTCTTTCTTTCTTTCTTTCTTTCTTTCTTTCTTTCTTTCTTTCTTTCTTTCTTTCTTTCTTTCATATCTTGTGGTATCCTAAGCTTGGGATGGCCAGAGCTTCTTTGTGTTACTAACATGGTTTCCTTATTGTCAATATCTACACCCAGGCCAATGCTGAGCAATTGCTTTTGTCTCTTCATTAGTGTAAACCACATCTTTTACCTTTCTGGTAAAAAATTTGTGCATTGCTTTCATAGCATCTTTTTTTTTTTTTTTTAAAGACAAAGTGTCGCTGTGTAGTTCAAGCTGGTCTTAAACTCACTCTGTAGCCCAGCTGGACTCATCTCACCACAGTCCTCTTGCTTCTGCCTCCTGTATGCTGGGGTCACAGGCATGCATCACCATACCTGGTCTTTCACAGCACCTCTCTCCTGATTGAGGAATGGCTCTTGAAACCCTTCCCACAGGAATTCTTGGACCTCTTTTGGCTCCTCTACACTTTAAATTTTGCTAGTTGCTGTCCTTGTTAATCTAAATACTTATCACTATTGGCAGTTTTTTTATTGTTCCATCACCTTCCATCTTTTGTTTTCTTGTTAAATTCTATATTTTCTTTTGCTCTAAATTCCTCAATAACTGTAGTCTCCACATAATCTTTGACAATCTCAACTTTGTATCAGGAATTTTGTTCTTTTGGATCATTGCTTCAGTTGAAAGGTTGATTTATTTGGAGCAAAGAATATTATGCTTAAGATTTGCATATACTTGAGCTCTGCACTTAACAGAAGTTCTGTATTTCTACAGGTGAAATTGAGTGTAGGATACAGATGTATGAATGGTAACTATATCTCAGGTTGGGGGTATAAATGCTAACAATAACTACTATTAATTGAAGACTCATGTTCTGAACTGAATCTGAGAAGAGTCTGTCTCTGCTAAATTATAGTGTATACATTTGTTGAATAACTCCATGTCACTGACAGATTTGACGTTATCTGAAAATTACATATGTGGTTAAGAAATAGTTCTGTATAAAAAAACTCAAAAAAAAATCAGTCCTCCCAGATTTAAAGACCCAATCCAAAAATGATCATCTGAGATGAATACACTCTTCTCAAATGAAGAAATGCAAACAGCAAATAAATATGTGAAAAAATGTTCACCATCACCGGTCATTCGAGAAATGCAAATTAAAACGACACTGAGATTCCACCTCATCCCAGAAAGAATGGCTGTTATCAAGAAATCAACCAGTAACAAATGCTGGAGGGGATGTGGGGAAAAAGGAACCCTTCTCCACTGTTGGTGGGAGTGTAGATTGGTGGAACCACTGTGGAAATCAGTGTGGAGATTCCTCAAAAAACTAGGACAAGAGATCTCATTTGACCAAGCTGTTCCCTTTCTGAATATCTTCCTAAAAGAATTAAAAACATCATACCACAGTTTATAACAGCACAGAGTGAGAACCATTTTTTAAAAAAAGACATAGTTTTGAAACTTGACTTGAAAAGTAATCTCAGAAATGATACTTACAAAAATGTCATTTTTTTTTCTAGCATTTAGGACTGAATCCATATTCTTTGTACTGAATTATATTCCCAGCCCCTTTTTAATTTTTTCAGAGACGTTACTGTTAGCTTGCCCATACTGGTCTTGAAATTGTGATCCTTCTTTCTCTGGGTGTATGCTAGCATACCTGGCATAATGTTTCAATTCTTAAAAAAGGAATTGTTGGTGATCTTTTTCCTTTTGTGTTTGGAATTGTGAACGCTCAAGCATAATAGTATGTTTTATTTACACTTCCACTGAAGTAAGAAATAATATATAACCACTCAATGCTTAGAAAAAGTAACACTAATATACCTGTGAGTTACCCTTTTGATAGCCAAAATTTAAATATAGGAAGTAGTTACAGTTAATGAGTAATTTAACAAATACTGGGATGTTCTAGGCTACATGCTAGGGAATTAAAATTGAGTCTTAATCAGTGAGAAGTGTGTTATTTATAAGGGGATTAAAAAGTCCTAAATAATTAAAGTTCAAAGTGAGAGGTATTGTTAGAAAACCAGCACTATTTTTCAAGTTCTCAAAGGTCCTGCAAGTTTTTTTTTTTAAGTAAAACTTGAATAAAAAACAGAAAGATAATACTCTGGTTTCTCTTCAGATCATATAAATCTTTCACTTTTTACTAAAGAGAAGAGGAAAAAGCAGAAAGATGAATTTCATGAAGTGAAGGAAGAGAGATTAGAAGCAGTAATCTGAGAACTTGCAAGAATTTGTTGGGTGGTCATTTTGTTGGGTGAAAGGCTAAGTGGGACATGGTAGAAGAAGACAGACAAACTGGACAGTATCTCAGTTTCCCAATTGAGGGAGATGTAGGTGTGAGGTGATTTGGCTTTTACCTGTTGATTTTTGGCTGTTTAAAGCTTTCAGTGAAGGGAATAATACCAGAATTTATTTGGCAGAAAGAAGGAAGATGAATTAGAGTTGGGGACAACCTGATACCAGGGGGTTGAGTGTGGGATCTATTATAATGGGTGAGAAAGAGAGAATTTTCAATTAAATTAAATCCCTTCATATTAAAGCCCTGATGCTAAGGATTAAGGGAGAAATGGCAGGAATTGTCTGTTACTTAGAGGCATGGTGGGTAGATTTCTCTTTTAAAACAGCCAGTGCTCCCTTTTGTTATTGTTAGTTTCTTTGAATCTCATTACTGAGTTATTTCAATACTATGTTAAATATATTACCCTAACCCTCTAATTCATAATAAATTGCTGGTGCATTAGTTTTGACACTACATACTGTGCTAGGTGAATAGACCATTTTTGTCCCCCAGTTCATCGGTGTTGCAGTTGTTTTTGTTTTTTGTTTTTTGAGACTGGGTCTCTGTGTGTAGCTCTGGCTCACTTTGAGGCCTTGAATCCACTGTGTAGCCCCGGTTGGCCTTAAACTCATGAGGATCCTCCTGCATCAGCCTTCTGAGTGCTGGGATTACACCATGCCTGTCCTGTCCAGTTCCTGTTTTGACTCCTCATTGATTATAGAACTAAAATTCAAATTTATTGGCTCATTTTTACAAAATATATTTTTACAAAATATTCTGGGTTCAGTCTTTGTTACAGTTTTATTGGAATAGCTTTATATTTTCTAGCTATTCTGACCTCTCTTATTATTATTATTATTTTTTTTTGTGGTACTGGGGATTGAACTCACAACCTCGTGCTTGCCAGGCCAGTGCTGAGCAAATCCTCAGCCCTACTCTTTGTTCTTTTTTTTAAATTATTATTTAAAGAGAAACAGAAGCATGTAAAGGGTAGAGATAATACAGAATTTAAAAAAAAAAGATAAACAATAAGAAATCACTAGTTGATACATTACATATTGTCCTCTTAGAAATAGTTGTTCAAGTTAAAAAATTAAGGCATACAAAATAGATATTTAAACAGTGAGTGTGTAAACAGGTACGCATGCATGAATCTCTACATGTATTTCTATCCTTTCTGTATTAGAGGGAAAAACAAAACATAGCAAGACAAACAAAACAAATTCCTTTAAAAATATGAAACCAAAAAGTTGTATAAAACCTCAGTACAAGGTGATCTACAATGATTACTGTGTTGTTTCTTATTATCTTCAATAGAATTGTCTATATCATCAGGCATAATTGAATATAGCAGTACATAACAATATTAGTAAAAATAAAACATTGTAGACAGTATGAAAGTTCAAAGGCAGGTTATAATCAAACCAGAGTGGATATTTTAGTGAATCTTGTCATGTTAAGTGCAGTTGCCTATACTCTCAGACTTGATACTATCAGTCATAACAGCTTTGAATAATATCTATCAATACAAAACAGCAATCTAACAAACCAGATTTGATTACGATCAGTCATGGTAAAACCGTGTAGGTTTTACAGATCTTTAAGTTAATAGGAAATTAAGGATGATTACTGTACTGTATTATTTTCGGGATTACTGTCTGTGTCCTCAAATCTAGTACAGGTAGAATGACTGGAACAGAATATAGTACATCTAAGCAGAGTAGTGTGAGTAATGTGGGTTTTAAATCCTGGTGCACTATTAACAATGTAGTGTATCAACGCCATCTATGTTAAAGATTCTAGCCATCATTCTCTGCCTCATTTCTGCTATGCTATTTTTCTGCCTTTGTTTGTCTAGTTTTCTCCTTCATTCTACTGCCTGCCCCACTCATTGAGGCCTTTCTGCCACTGTTCCTAAAATCCTGGTATTTTTTTTTCTCTCTCTCTCTAGAATGTCCTTCAGTATTCTCTGTAGGGTTGGATTAATGGTCACAAACTCCCCCACTTCCTCTTTGTCATGGAAGCATCTTGTTTCTCCATTAATTTCTAATGACAGTTTTGCAGGGTACATCAATCTGGGCTGGAGGTTATTTTCTTTCATGGCTTGGAAAACTTTGCTCCAAGTTCTTCTTGATCTGATGGTCTGTGTCGAGAAGTCAGCCATGATTCTGATGGGCTTACCTTTATAGGTAATCTGTTTCTTTTCTCTGACGGCTTTTAATATTCTGCTTTTATATTGAATTTCTGGTATCTTGATTATTGTTATGTCTGGGTGTAGCTCTGTTTTGGTTGTAGGTGGCTGGAGTTCTGTATGCCTCACATAACTGAATGTCATTTTCTTTTCCCATACTTGGGAAGTGTTCCTTAATTACTTACATGAATAGCCTTTGTAATTCACCTGTTTGTATTCCTGCTTCTTCATTCACATTTCTTATTCTTAAATTGTAGATTCTCTTGTCATCTTCTAGCCTTTGTATTGTTACTGCCTGTTTCTTTCTTATATTTAAGAGATCTTTCCTTTCATGATCACACATTGCAAACTTGTGTTCAAGTTTTGATAGTCTTATCTTTAGTTTCTTTTAAGGTGTTTTGCCAGCTCTCAATGGAGTTTTTAATTTCCTGGTAGTCTGTTTGAATCTGCTTCATGTATTCTATATTTTCTTTATATTCTTTATCAAATGTTTCCCTTTTTTTGTGTTCCTCCCTTCTCCCGTCTGTATCTTCCTGAGA
Organism: Hydrochoerus hydrochaeris; assembly: GCA_004027455.1. Taxonomy (NCBI): domain Eukaryota; kingdom Metazoa; phylum Chordata; class Mammalia; order Rodentia; family Hydrochaeridae; genus Hydrochoerus; species Hydrochoerus hydrochaeris. The sequence continues at coordinate 8,952 of PVLA01006045.1, read as the reverse complement.
GATGCTTCCTGAGAGCATTTATTACTCTACTCATATCTTGGTTTACCTGATTTAATATTTCAGTTTTGAGCTCGTCTACAAGGTCCCAAAGATATCTCTTAATGTCTATTGAAGCCGTGTCTGATGTTGTGTGTTTGCTGCCCTCAGTCTCCCTTGTTTTTCCCTCTCCTGGATTGGGGCTCTCAGGGTTCTGGGCTGGGAGCCTCCTCTTGCCTTTTTCTCCTGTCACGGTCCTGGCTTCCTCCACACAGGTTACAGTGCAGGTCCCAGCCCCCTTCCCTATTGGCCATGTTTCCTCAAAGCATGCTGGTGAGGAACCTCCACCTTCTCCTGCCTGCCCCTCCCTACCAAGCCATCCAAACTTCAGGGGCCTTTCACCCGGTTAGTGCATGCTAGGTGCAGGGAATCGATTTGGGATGGCTCATTGGGTCCCGGCCAAGGGCACAGCCCAGTCCAAACAAATCCCACAAATCTGCTCTGGGGAGGGAGCAACCAACTGAAGTCATTGTCACTCCCAGCTCAGGCTCCTCCTGCCCTGTTCCAACATGTCACCCATTTGGTCGCACCCTCTCCATGCAGGGGTTCTCATTCCCAGCACTGACCGTGGATTAATGAAGGTCCCTTCACTGGTTCCACTCTCTGTTGGGCTCACCAACCCCAGACTTCAGCGCTGCTGTGGTTCCTGTGAGTGGTGGTGGGAAGAAGTTTGGGTGACTCTGCTGGCCGGCATGGATTCAAGCTGGCACAAATTCAGCCCAGCACAAACTTGGCAGGTCGCAGCGAAAACTCTGTGTCCTGTAATTTTTAGCTGTTCCAGTTGTAGTCCCGCTATGTTTGACGAGCTTTTTTACATTTTAATTTCTTCGTGTGTCAAGATGTTCCATCTCCCTCTGTCTGGATCGCTCCAGAATGTTTTATTCTGGCATATGAGTTGTTTCTCTCGGGAGGCTTTGTATTTTGTTGCTCATTGATCAGCCATCTTGACTTTTTCCCTAAAAATATTTCTAAGAAGAGAAAATGAAGGTGAGGTGAAATGGTGGATATGTTAATTACCTTATTTGTAGTAATCACTTAACAATGTATATGTTTCTTAAAACATATATACTTTAAATATACTCAATAAAAATTTTAAAATGGCTGTGTTTGAACATATGCAAATTTAATGCAGATCAGTTAGGTATTCAAGCCACACATGGTGGTGCATGCCTGTAAATCCCAGCAGTATAGGAAGCTGAGGCAGGAGGATCGCTACTTTGTGCCCAAGATGTAGCTCAGTGCAAAGGCCTTGAGTTCAATGCAAAGTACCACCAGGAAAAAAAAAGATCCTTAATAATATGCTGACAAAGGTAGCATGTAATTTAAAGATTGGGGATGTGCCTTGTGAGTCATCAGAGCATTTATAAAGTTACCATAATGAAATCTTTATGACTTGTGAGATGGACAAGTAAACCAGGATAGAGAACCCAGAAATAGTCTATTCATGGAAAAAGAGTGCATTATTGTTTGTTTTTATTTTCTTGTTTTTGTTCACTTGATCTATCTTGTACAAGCAGTGGTATATTGCAGGCTCCCTTTATTTATGTTTCTTCCCAGCCCTGATAAGATTTTGTTTTATGAAAGTTATTGCTGTGATATTCAGTTGGTCTTAGAATCCAGGCTAGTTTTTAAATTTATTTAACTAACTGATTCCTAAGAACTGCACATACTTATGTTGTATCACATGGTACTTTGATTCATGTATACATTATATGATGCTTAACTCAGGTTAAACATACGTGTTTCCTAGACCATCCACTTGAGGGGCCCCCTTCTGTCCCGCTTAGAAGCTTGCTTTCTCTCAATAAATACTTCCTGCTCTTAAAAACAAAACAACAACAAAAAACCATGTATTTCCGCAAATCTTCATTATTTCTGTATGGCAAAAACATTTATATTCCTGTCTTCTAGCCTTTCGAAACATACAGTGCATGTTTGTTACCTCATTATCCCACTAAAGATAAAACATGAGAACTTACTTATACCTAACTGTAACTTAGTACCTATTGATCAGCCTCTCCCTGTTCTTCCCTCTTCATTTCTTTCTCTAGCCTCTGATAAAAGCTCCATGCTACTCTCATCTTTTACAAGGTTCACTTTTTAAGAGTGAGATCACATGGTACTTGTCTTTCTGTGCCTGGTTTATTTCACTTACAGTGATCTCCAAGTTTGTCTATTTTGATGTGACTGACAGGGTTTCATTCTTTTTTATGGCTGACTAGTATTCTGTGGTGTATATGTACCAAATTTTCTTTATCCATGTGCCAGTTGATGGACACTTAGGTTGCTTCAGGTCCTTGGTTCTTTTGAGTAGTGGGTCAGTAAATATAGTAGTGCAGATATCTCTTTGATATACTGATTTTATTTCTTTTAGCCATATACTCAGTAATAGGAATGCTGCATTATATAATAGGTTTTTTTAAATTTATTGAGGAAGCATGCCACTATTCTCCATAATGGTTGTACTAATTTACATTTCTACTATCAGTGTGTAAAGCTTTGTTTCTTTTTCTCTGTCTTTGCCAGCTCTTATCGTTTGTCTTCTTGACAGTAGTTCTGGATTGAGGCAATATCTCATTGTGATTTTGATTTGCATATTTCCTTGATGATTAGTAATGTTGAGTATTTTTTCATATACCTCTGGGCCATTTGAATATCTTTCAAAGAAATGTCTGTTTATTTTTATTGAATTATTTGATGGTTTTTGCTTCTGAGTTTTCTGAGTTTCTTATATATTCTGGATATTAACTCCTTGATAAAGTATAGTTTGCAAATATTTTCTCTTGGTCTATAGATTGTGTCTTTATTCTGTTGTGTCCTGTACTGAGAAGAAGTCTTTTAGTTTGATGCATTCCTATAAATAATTGTACTTTTTGAGTGTTATCCTAAATATTCTTGCCCATTACGGTGTTCTGATCAGTATTTATCCTACAGTAGATTCGTAATTTCAACTCAAACATTTAAGTTGCTGAATTGATTTTTTTTTGTTAAGTGGTGAGAGATTGGAGGTCTAGTTTCATTATTTTGCATATGGTTATACAGTTTCTCCAGCACTGTTTAAAAGACTGTTCTTTCTCTAGTGCCTGTTCTTAGTGATCTTGTCAGTAGTCAGTTAACTGTAGATGTGTAGGTCTCTTCTAGAACCTCTATTCTGTTCTGTTTTGTGCCAGTACCATGCTGTTTTGATTACCAACTGTAGCTTTGTAGTATATTTTGAATTCAGGTAGTATAATGCCTTCCTGCTTTCTTTGTTTCTGTTCATGATTGCTTAGGCTACTCTGGAGCTTTTGTGGCTCCATACAAATTTTAGAATGCTTTTTCTAGTTCTGTGAAGGATATTATTCATATTTTGATATGGATTTTCACTTTTGTATATATTCAGTTTTTTAATTAAGATTTTATAGTTCTCATTATGGAGATGGTTCATCTTTTTTATTATATTCTTAGTTTTTTCATAGCTATCATAAATAGGATTGCATTTTTTATTTTTAGTTTAGATAATTTGCTATTTATATTAAAAAGCTGTTTTTTGTATGTTGATTTCATATCCTTCAGCTTTGCTGTTTATTAGTCTAATAGTTTATTTATTATTTCTGTATAACAGGATATTATCTGCAAATGGTGACAGTTTGAGTTCTCTTTCCCAGTTTTGATACCCTGTATTTCCTTCTTATGCCTGATTCCTCTGGGTAGCATTTCCATTGCACTTTTGAATAAGTCCAATGAAAGTGGCATCCAGATCTTAGGGAAAAAAGCTTTCAACTTTTTCCACATTCAATATTGTATTACCTGTTTGCTTATAATTCTTAGTGCTGAGGATCTTCTGGCTTATTAGCAGATTTCATTATGTTAAAGCATATTTCTTCTGTATCTAATTTGATCAAAATTTTTGTCATGAAAAGATGTTGAATTTCTGCAATCGATTTTAGTTGTATTATATTCATTGATGAGTATATTAAGCCATACTTGCATATGTGGGGTTAAGGCCATTTGATTATTTGAATAATCTTTTTAATGTGCTGCTGAATTTTTTTTGTTGTTGTTGTTGAGTTTTGCATCAATGTTCATCAAAGATACTGGCCTGTACCTTTCTTTTTTGTTGTCAGGTCATTTTCTGCTTTTGGTATTATGATAATGCTTGCCCCATAAAATGAGTTTGTAAGAATTCCTTACTCTTCTGTTTTTTGGGGATTAATTTAAGAATTTATATTAATTGTTTAACTTGGGGTATATGTGTGTTTGGGTGTGTATGGGAGAGAGTGAGAGAGAGATTGAATTCAGGCCCTCATACATACCTCAGACACTCTCTACCACTGAGGTACACTCCCAGCTGGTTTAAGTGTTTAGTAGATCTAAGTAGTTGTTATGGATTAAAAACTGGTGGTCAATATAACACCAGCTGAATTAAATTAGCATGGTGCTGAGTAGAGATGGTCTACCTGAGGAATGTTGCCAGCATAAATAGATACATGGAGAAGAAGAGAGGGACGTTGTGGGTTCCTGTACGTGTTGCTGTTTCAAGCCTTTTGTACTCCTGAAGGACCTTGTCATGACTCGCTTCCCCAGTATGCGTTTGGCCGTTGTCATCAGAGGAGCTTGGGACCTTGTTGATGAGAGTGGCTGTGTTTTACTTTGGGGGAGCGCTGCTCCTTACATTGAGCATTGCCTCCTGGCTCCAGGTGGGGAAATGTGTGCTGCTTAATCTCCAGGAAAAGCTTGTCATGCTGGCTTTCTGACAGGTACTCCATTGTTCTCATTGTCGGAGGAGCTTGGGGCCTCTGTATCGCTGAGGATGGCTGTGGTACTTTTCAGGGTAGCCCTGGTCCTTATTTTGAGCATAACTTCTCTACTCCAGTGCAGAACCCTCAATTTAGCAGCACAATTCTCACTCTGCTGGTGTAAACTTTCTAGCTTCCACTGCTGACCTTTGGGCCTTCCCAGCACAGATGCCATAAAAGAAGCTGGTGTTGAGTCCTTTTTGTGAGCTCTAGACCTCCAGTTGGACTCATGGGAGGCATTGTCATCTGGACTCATGTAGGATTTTGCTGTGGGATCCAAGCCAATGGCTGAATATTCTGTCTTTAGTGTTGTGGACAGATTTCCTGCACTCTCTTGTGTTTAACTCTGGGCCACCATCTTAAAATACTATAAATTCTGTGTCCTGATTCTAATTGTTCTCCTCACAACCCTTGACTACAATAGTATTGAAACCATTTTTTTTTAATGGAAGTCTTTAAAACAATACTGATTTAATCTCATTACTCACTATTGGTTTGTTCAGGTTTTCTGTGTCATGATTCAATCTTGGTAAATTTGTATTCACAAATTTGTCCATTTATTCTAGGTTATCAAATATGCTTATGTATAACTTCATAATCTCTAATGATCCTTTGTGTTTATGTTGTGACAGTTGTAAAATGTCCCTCTTAATTTCTGAATTTGACACTTTTTATCTTTTTGAGGAACCAACCCTTTATTAATTTTTTTAGTTTGTATGTCTGATTTGTATCATTTATTTATATCTACATGGATTTGGATTATTCTTATATTTTTTTAAGATACAGTGGTAGGTTGTTTGAGATCTGCTTTGTTTTTCATTTTGTTGATTGCTATAAACTTATTTCTTAGTACTGCTTTTGCTCAGTCCCATAGATTTTGGTATGTTATTTCCATTTTCATTTTCTTCAAGAAATTTTTTAAGTTTCTTTTGTGATTTTTTTTTTGCCTTCTCTATTGGTTGTTCAACAGTAAATTGTTTAATTCTGTGTAACTGTCTAATTTCTGTATTATGATTCTGCAGAGAAATAGAACCAATAGAATATGAATATGAATATATATGGATTTATTAGATCACCTCACATGAGCTTAAGTTCAGAAGTCCCACAGTGTCTGTCTGTAGGCTGGACAGCCAGGAAATTGGTAGCCACTCAGCCTAAGATGAAGGAAGCCTCACAGTGGAAGCTTAGTCTGAGGGCCAAAACAATCAGATAGCTGGCACTGTAGGCCTAGGGTTCCACACTTGGTTTTGACTGCCTGCCTGTCTGTCTGTTTCTGTTCTCTGTCTTGTCTCATCTCTTTCTTCCTTCCTCCCTCCCTCCCTTCTTCCTTCCTTTCTTTCTTTTTCATTCATTCATTCATTCATTCATTCATTCATTCATATTTCAAGACAGGGTTTCCCTATGTAATTTAGATTGCCCTTGAATTCACTTTGTAGCCCAGGCTGGCTTGAACTCATGGTAATACTCTTGCCTCCCCCTCCTAAGTGCTGGGATTACAGAAGTACATCACCATGTCCAGCTTGACTTTCTAAAAATTGCTTTCATCTCTGTGGTAAGTTTCTGTGTTAGTGTATCGAATATTGATTTTCTCTGAGTCCTTGTGAAGCTTGTTGAGGTTCCTTAAAACAGCTCTTTTAAATTCTCCATCTGAGAGTTGGTGATTACTTTGTGATCATTTGTGGCTCCTATAACATATGGTGGGGTGGCGGGGGTACCATTAGATACCACCAGGTTTTTGTAAGAGCAACATGGCCTGGAATTTATTGTGCCTGGGTACAGGCAGGCAGAGAGCAACAAGGCCATCTGCAGTGAACAGAGGGAACATAGGGATGGAAAGAAGGCAGGGTGCATTAGATGGGAAGATCCCTTTAAACATTTGTGGTCACAGTTCTCTGGCAGTCTTGCACTTCAGTGAGCAAAGACCTTGAAGTGTCTGGTGTAGATTCTGGGGTATCTCAAGATGTCTCTAGTACCTATAAAAATTTTTTGTCCAATCTTATCTCCTTTAGGACATCCTGTGCTTGCTGATGACAACTGTGGTACTGAGCTGAGTTCCCTGCAGGTTTGGGACCAGGGGAGTCAGGCCTGATTTAAACTTTATAGATCATTATTTCCTTATTTTGACTGTCAGATAAAATCACAATTCTTTTATTCTTCTTGTGTGATATCTATGCATCGAAGGCTTAGGTACCTGTTCAGGTGTTTCTAACCTGGTCCAGGACCACTGCTGGCAACCAGTGATGGATGCTGGACTAGAAGGGTGATCGACCAGGGCCATATACCTCTGCCTGACACTGGGGCTGTTCCAGAGGCTGCACTGGTCAGCACCGGCCTGTAAATGGGGCCTGTTGGGATCTACCCAGTAAGTACTGTATTAGGTTTCATCAGCTGGATACTGATTTCCAAGGTTAACTTCTGTGTTTACTGTTCTTTCCTGCCTATAGCAAATGGAGTTTTGTTCCATGCTATGCTGTCCAAGGTTGGGGTATTGTTGGTGTGAAGGCAGTCTCTTTGATATAGGGGAAAGAAACTCTCAACCTATTAGATGTCCAGTACAATTTTGTGTGCTCTAAAATTGAAGAATGAATTTTAGGAATAATGGAAATTAAGAACAGAATATGTTTATTAAGAGAAAAAAAAGCTTATGTCTGTGAGAGAGATAGAAGGGGTCCCAAGTAGGTTGTTAAAGACTGTCTTTTCTAGGGAGTTTTACAGCGCAAAACCACAAAGTGAGGCAAGCCTAAAGTGGGGAAAACATGGAGACTTGCAAGGTGGACATGTGGTGGGTCAGAACTATGACCAACCAATAAGATTAATTGCTCAGGTAAAATTGACCAAATTGGGGACAAATGGGGAAGCAAATCTCCTTAGCAAGTGGGTGTGCGTACAGAGGGTTGGGATGGTGACTCCTGGCTTCCTCAGAGTGATAGAGACCTATTTAGAATATCAGTCCTTAGGATGTGGGTACATTTGTTTGATCTTTTGTCTTGAGGCCTGGCCCACAACAGAAGGTGTCTGTCTCTCCCACTGTTACAAGATATCTGGTCTTCTGCATTGGCTTCTTTGAGGGCCCAGCCCTGTCTGACTACCTGTAATATTTCTAACTCAGCTGCCTGTAAAGTTTCATAGCCTAAAGAACCTATGTGGTCTTGGGTACACCCAGATCTGTGATGCAGCTGGTGGTGGTACAGGCTGAAGCCCAAATCTCCCCTCTCTCAGGGTTCAGGTCTCTGGCCTGTTGCATAGGCAGGTCTAGAGCTCCTTCTAGGTTGAGCTGGGGTCAGGAGGATGAGGAGATGGTCCCTTGACTGTGAAGGTAACACTCATCTGGAGGGACTGGTGCAGTGTAGGTGATGGTGAGTCCCAGGGCCACTCCAAGGCTGGTAGTAATGTGGGCCAGAGCTCTAGTCTGCCACACTGATGTGCAGGTCTTGGCCTGGTCCTTGGCAGGGCTGGAGGTTCAGTGTGCAAGCTCTGGCCTTTGGTTTTTGGCCAGTGTTGTGTCTCACTGTGTTGGGCCTAGCACTAAGCTCCAAGGCAAAGAGCTCTGCTCCCCAGTGGCTATAGTCTTGTTCTCACCCTGCTGCCAGAGGCTGGGCAAGGGTGGTAGAGCACTGCTTCTGCCTCACACAATGTCAGGAGATCAGTCTACTGGCACAGGCCTGGGGTGTAGGTTGTGGAATTTCACCATGGCAGGCCTGGTACTAGGTTTTCAAGTCTGGACTTAATTCCTTCTCCCTCCCTGAAGCTAAAAGGTGGAATTGAGAGGGAAGAGTGACACAGCAGTTCTTTCCTCCCTGCCTTTTCAGTGTATCTTTCTTATTACACTAAAACTGGGCCTTGTGGTATCTCACCTGGTGTCTTACCTTTTCTGAAGGTACGTTGCTGTGTAAGTACCTCTTCAAATTGGTGTGGCTGTGAGATGATTGCTGGAGCTTCTTATCTTGCCCTCCCTCCTTGATGACAAGCTAATGCTTTGGCCTTTTTGAGTCACTTTGCCTTTTTGCTTAGAGAGATTTTAGGGTTTTACCTTTCTTCTTCTTCTTCTTCTTCTTCTTCTTCTTCTTCTTCTTCTTCTTCTTCTTCTTCTTCTTCTTCTTCTTCTTCCTCCTCCTCCTCCTCCTCCTCCTCCTCCTCC
>PVLA01006044.1:75319-132559 GCA_004027455.1 Hydrochoerus hydrochaeris | reverse complement strand
AGGAGGAAGAGAGGGAGGAGGAGGAGCAGGAGGAGGAGGGGGAGGGAGGAGGAGGAGCAGGAGGAGGAGGAGCAGGAGGACAATGACAATGACGACTGGCTTTAAAGCAGACATAGCCCTAAATGCCTATCATTATTGGAAAAGGAGATACAAGGGAACAGAATTACTGAAGAGTCATTGATAATTTGATGAAGATTTGAGTGTCAAACACCAGCAATACCTAATACTTTATGGTGAGTGCAAGAAGCCCAAAGCCCTCCCCCTCCCTTCAATATTCACAGGAGTCCTTCCAACTCTACCAAGCTAAAGTAGCTTGATAAAGCTAACCTAAAACCAAATGTGAACACAACATTTTCAGTTTGCATTTGGTCTGAAATTGCAGAAATGAAACATATTTAACCCTGCCCACTAAGGAAATTTGAGAGGTTGAGGATTGCTGTAGTTACAAAGCCAGGTTTAGAAAGGTTTTACCTATAGTAAAATGTCATAATTCATATACTAGCTCCAGAAAATAAGACTTTCCCTACACCAGATATGATTTGCCAATATGGTCCAAGAAATCTCCCCTCATGGGAACAGCAACACATGTTTGGTGGAGGAACAAAACCACCTGCCAAAATTACAGTGTTGTATGGGGTGGGGGTGGGGCTCACAGTCTGTTAGCCCCTCCCCCCACAAAAAAGCAAACAGCCAGGAAACCAGGAAATGGAGTCGCAGACGCGTAGGCTGAAGAACTCTAGTGTGAAGTGTCAAAGGTATCCCATCTTCAGCCCGATATGCTTCCCCCTAAGAGGTGCCCTTGCCCCTGTGAGGTCTTCCTAAAGGACCTTCCCTGTTCCAAACTGCAGCCCACATCCTTGCCCAATGTCCATCCCTCCTCTCTCCTCCATTTTTCCTCCAAGAAATTTTTTTCTTGTCTGTTTCTCCCTCTAGAATGAAAACCCTATAAGGCAAGAGAGGAGTTTGCCTGTTTTGTTCCCGTGCTGCACCCTCAGAGCCTAGAATATGTTTATGACCCAGCTATCTGTTCATGCTTTAGAATAGCGTTGTTTTGTTGTTTTGTTTTGAGACAGGGCCTCACTAAGTTGCCCAGGTCAGGTTTGAACTTGTGATTCTCTTGCCTCTGCCTCCCAAAGCACTGGAATTACAGGTATGTGCCACCTTGTGCAGCTAGAATATCAATTTTGAAATCTTAAGTTATAATTGTAAAATTAAAATCAAATTGCCAACTCAGAGTACCAATACATTTCTCCTTCTCTGTCCTTTCTCAGCTTTTGAATTTTTTGAAAAAAAATTTTTTTTTCTGAAATATTGGGGATTAAACCCAAGAAGCACTGAGCTACATCCCCAGCTTTTTTTTTTTTAAAGACAAAAAAACAGAACTCTGAGCCTGTAGCTCAGGCTGGCCTGAACTCATGGCGATGCTCTCGCCTGGGCCTCCTGAGTACTGGAATTACCAGCATGAAACACCATGCCCAGCATTTTTAGACAGGAACACACTGGAACTTGGGATCCTAGGCCTGTCTCCTAAGTAGCTGAGACTGCTTTGTCACCACTATGCCCAGCTTGCTATCTCTAATCTTTGTATAGAAATAAAAATTGAAGCTAGTGATAACTCAGGGCTGAATTTAATTTTTAGAAGCCAGTTTATTCTTAGCAGAGCAGTAAGATCTAGAACATAATGACTACTATTTGAATTTATTAGACCTTACTCAAATTTCTCTAGTTCTTCCTTTAGGAGTTGTTAGAGGTTGGGAACATAGCTCAGTAGTGCAGCGCCTGCCTGGCAAGCATGAGGCCCTGAGTTTCACTCCAAGTACAAAAAAACCAAAAAGTGTTGTTAAACTCCTCCTTGCTTCTCCTGCATAATAAGCCAGTGGACTCTGCTCCTTTGTCTCTGGCACATCTCTCATCCTTCCCACCCCTGACCTTTTTTTCAGGTGGCCTTTCTTTCTCTACTCATTCCAACACACACACATGCACATGCACACACATGCGCACAAGCAGAGCACTGGCTGAATCGCTTACCTACTCCAACACATCAATGGTTCTTGGCTTCCTACTCAGTGAGTAAGGCTTCATGTGTCCTGTGGCCCTCCTGCTTTCCCATGGCAAAGCATGCAGACTCCTGTGGAATGACCCTGTACTGAGTCCTGCAGCCTCCACTGCTCTTTCCAGGCTCCCTCATGACTGAAACTGAACTCAGTGCCCTCATCGTACCTCTCTTCCCACACACCACAGTGAGCCTCAGCCTCTCCTGCCCCTGAATGGGTGCAGGTTCACAGCTCACCACCAGGCCCTCTCTTGGGAGCCCCGCTCTGTGTTGAGCCCCGCTCTGTGTTGAGCCCCGCTCTGTGTTGAGCCCCGCTCTGTGTTGAGTTCTGCTCTGTGTTGAGCCCCGCTCTGTGTTGAGTTCTGCTCTGTGTTGAGTTCTGCTCTGTGTTGAGCCCCGCTCTGTGTTGAGCCCCGCTCTGTGTTGAGTTCTGCTCTGTGTTGAGCCCCGCTCTGTGTTGAGTTCTGCTCTGTGTTGAGTTCTGCTCTGTGTTGAGCCCCGCTCTGTGTTGAGCCCCGCTCTGTGTTGAGTTCTGCTCTGTGTTGAGTCCCGCTCTGTGTTGAGCCCTGCTCTGTGTGAGTTCTGCATACTTGTGTTTTCTCCCCAGTGGACCACGGACACCTTGGAGACAAGGTCTCCCTATTTCTTCTCTGTATCCCATATAGTATCTTTCCCTGAGATTCTCTAAATACACATTAAATGAAAGGGAAAAGAAAAAAAAAGACACAAATTCTTTCAGCTCTAAGTTACAGGAGAGGACAACTTGGTTTGTATATCTGAACAAGTAACAGACCAGCCTGGACACTGTTGTGCTGGGTACAGCCGAGGTTACTTGAAGACCTAGACAAGATCAACTTAAAGCTAGGTGCACAGGGAAAAGCAGAGCAGAATGAAGTAGCTCAGGGCAAACATGGTCTGCCTGGGGACATCTGAGTCCTAAAATTCAATGCCTACATGTTTCTCAATCCAAAAGAGACTTGATTTTCAACTTTGCACAAAATAGGAAATTCTGAAATTTAAAGTATTCTGTTTTCATTTTAAAACACTGAAAGGTCTGAGCATGTCAGACAGTACAGATGATGTTTCAAGAGCCTGTATGATAAAGCTCACTACTGAGAAGGCCAATTTTCTGATGGTGGAAAAGCTCGTGCTGATCCGAGCAAGCCCTGAACAGGCGAGGCAGGGCACCTGCAGCGACCCGGCTGCTCTCACCTAGGGATGGGAAGCACATGTGCTCCTGGAGTGACAGGATGAAGTGAGACAGAGATTCTTCCATTAGAATACTGTTTGGGAATGCTTTCTTAACAAAAGAAAACCACTTGGCAGTGTTCATAAAAATAAATGAGCTGCAGAGCAGTGACAAAAGAGAACATGCTGGTCAGACCCAAATGAGGGTCAAATGAGAATTATTACTGGACAAAATAATAGAAATGACACTTAAAGTCCCAAATGCTGAGATGCATGGCTTTATCTCATAAGCTTACTTTGGAAATCAAATATAATTAATTTCCCAGATCAAGGCTTCACTCTGCAACTGCTATAAGGAAAAAAGATCATAAGATGGAGATGTGAGAAGTTCAATGAGAAACAGGCTTAGTGCTTTACTCCCCTCACCACAATAACCCAATAAAATGGTTAACCTGGATGGATGTCAAATCTTACAGCTTTCAGTAATTCCAGGCTCTGTAAAACCAAATGAGTAATTTGAGGAGTTAGGAAGGCATCTTCTTATAATTACCATTACAAGATTCTAATCATTAGAACTTAGCAAATTTAATGCAGCATATCCTCATAAACACCAACCAGTCTTTAAATAGCTCAATCCTTTGAGCTATTTAAACATGAGTCTGGACAGAAAGAAGCAATCACTTAAGACACTTCTTCAACTGATGCCCTCAGTGGCTAATCACAATTCAGGCTGTGGACATACCATTTGAGTAGAATTTCTCTTCCTCTCTTTATTCCATTCTTGTTTCTTATTTTATTAAATAGCATAACCATTTTTCTTTCTCTGTAGTATGTTCCTTTGGAAGCAACTAGACAAATGTCTACATCACCCAAGGCCCAAATCCAAATTACCTTCTTTTAAAGTCCATTTGATTGAGCCTGTCCTCTTGCTGACAGCATGCAAACTTCCATCCAAGGTTGACACAAACAGCAAGGTTTCAGGCAGAGTCACTGTGCTGGTACTTGCACAAATCTGCAATAGGATGTAGAAGAGTCTCACGTCATTATGCTTTTTTCACTTTGGGCGTGAACAATTGCAGCCCATCATCCCCGAAGTAATTCTTCATAAAACTCTCCACCTGACAGATGAAGAAACTGGGCTTGGAAGGATCCACAGTCCCATGGAGGGAACAGCCGAGTCAAGCTGCCTTATTCCATCTAAGCACTGGCCCTGCCCATAGACAGGAAGGCCCTTGGCAAGTACTGGAATACTGAAACACCCCATGGGCAGCTTGCACTGACACCAGGGGCGACATTCTCCGAGCCTTCTGACTTCCCTGGTCATCTCCTAAGACTCCATGATTTAAAAAAAAAAAAAAAAATGCTAACAGCCAACCCTCAACATACACACTTACTTTTGAAATTTTATAAAGAAGAATTAGAGAAAAAAATTAGAGGAATATATTTAAAACAAAATAGAAAAATAGCTTTTGTTAAACAATTTATATACTAAAACCTCAAGCTTCCACTAAAGACATGCTACAAAAGTAAATAAAAAGCTATTTTTACAATCAAAGTTTTTACAATCAAAGTACAATTTAAATTAAAACATATCTTTTTTTTTGTTCAAATGGTGAAAAACAGAACATTTTATGAAAATAGCCAAAGACTGTAAAATTATCTTTTTCATCTATTGCTGGTTTCATTGAAAAGTACACATTACTAGCTGGCACAGTTTACATGTAATCCCAGCTTCTCAGGAAGCTGAAACAAGAAGGTCACAAGTTCAAAAGGGCTGAGGGTGTAACTCAGTGCTCCTTTGGTTCAATCTCCTGTACCTTAAAAAAAAAAAATGTGCTTCTACTTTTAGATGTTATAATTTTTTCTATTCCCTAAAGAAATAATCCTAGATATGGAAAAAACTGGGCAATAATACTCATTACAAACTATTTAAAAACAAACAAGCCAACAAAAACCAAGAAAGAACCAATTCCCAATAATATCCAAAAGGCTAAAATAAATTAACATACATACGTTTGATGAAATATTACATAAGCATTAATACAGAACTTAGAAAAATTGCGATACAGAAAATGCTTATATACATTATCTGTGTATCTGCTGCGCATCATTGTTATAATGACACTGCACACATTTTTGTCCACCTGTCTTCCAGCCTTGCCCTTGCCCTCACCACACAGTCTCCATGGAGCAGCAGTGTACACATGCGCATGTGCTCATGATACCGGCCAAGGTTTCCTAGGTAAGCCTTCTCTACTGGGACAGGGCCTTCAGCAAGGCCAGCCTTATAATAAGATTCTTCCTCTCTCTCTGCCACTATGCTGTCCAGCAAATGAGCTGTCTCCTCTGGGTAGGTCTTAGATTAAAAGCAGGTAAACACAAATTGCTTATACTACAGCAGCTTGAATTCAGGCATAAACGCTTGCTTGCTTGTTTGCTTGCTTGCTTGCTTTACTGTCTTTTAGATGGGGTTTTGCTATGTAATTCAGGCTGGCCTCTAACTCATGCGATCCTCCTGCCTTAGTCTCTTAAGTGCTGGGATTACAGGCATCTGCCATCATTCCCAGCATAAATGCTACTTTTAAAATATAGAAGTATGGTTGGTTTTAATATTAAACACAAAAAGATTGTGGAGGTCTATCTGTGCATGACAGCCCCAGAATGATTGGTCACTCTTGTAAAAAAGCAAGATGGGGCCAGGCATATAGCTCAGCAGCACAGTGTCTGCCTAGTAAATTACAAGGCCAGAATTCGATTTCCGTACCAAAACAGAAAAAAAAAAAAAAAAGCAGCAGGGTGATTGATGCCAGTTAATCCCTTAAAAGGGAAACCCCCATGGCTTTCTCCAGGGCAGCTTGAGGTGGCTGAGTCCTGCATTCCTTTTCCATGGTGGAAACTCACAGCAGAAGGAGAGGGTGTTAATGTAAATGCCAGAATCTTCCTCATCTCAACTCTTGGGAGTAAGGCCCGGAGGGGAAGAGGTTCAGCCCTTAGCTCTACCTCAGGGCCAGGCCCACTCCCCACAAGGGGAGAAACAGACATGGTGTGGCCTGCTGGGCCTATTCTCTGTACAAAGCTTGGAACCTGACCAAGAAGAGTCTGCTTTTCATTCTAACTATGACCAGAAAACTAGTCTCAGACCAGGGACCAGTAAACAGAAGCATCAAGGGTGGTGCCTGCCCTATGTGAGGATCCTAAAGTCACCAACTGGAGAATCATTAAAATTATTTTAGCCCACTGGGTTCAGAAGATGATAAGCTGCATCTGGACCTGCTCATCTGACAAGAGGAAGCTGCATAGCGCAGAGCACCTGAGCCGAAACTAAGATCAGGGCGAGGGAAGGGGTGCGGCTAGGTGAGACAAGCCTGTCTCCCAGAGAGGGATGGATTTGCTGCTTGCAAAGGGATGGCTCCGTCATGTTCAGGTGAGCAGTTTGGAGGCTGAATACATGACAACAGTGGATGTATGCATACCTGGGCCCAGAAAGTGCAAAGCCTCTTCCACCTATCAAATAGTTACCACAGGAATAATCATTTTATTTGACAACTCTTGGGGTCCACATGGGAACTGAGCTGGACTCAGGGTGACTGAAGTAGAAGGAAGTAAAACATGAGAGAGTTCTAAGAATGAACTGAGTAAGAAAAAGAAAGACAAAGAGAAACAACAAAAGGAAGCCTGTGATTCAGAAACTTGGAGACAATACCCTGGTTTCCAGCGCTCTTCTCTCTAGCTCAGAGATCCCTCAGGCCCCACACTAAATTCCTCTCTTTGCTTAAGCTTGTTGGAATTAGATTTCTGTCCCTCACAACCAAAACAGTTTACACCTCCACACTAATTTTTTAAAAATGCAGATAGGAAAAAGATGAAGAAAATATTGCAAAATTATAGCAACTGCTTTTTTCTCCTCTAGTTTTTTGTATTTTTAATAACATGATCACATAATCTGCAAAGAATCTTTCATAAACTAGAAGAGAGATGTATTAAGTTAGCAACTGGGAGAGAAGCTCAATTTTTTTTTTTTTTTTTTTGGTGCCGGGGATCGAACTCACAACCTCAAGTTGGCCAAGCAGGTGCTTACATCACTGAGCTAAAATTTAAATGCATTCCAGTGAGCACATGAATTTCAGGAGAAGCACTTTCCATCCCAGGGTATTAGGCAACCTGACTACCTGTGATCACTAATACTTAGCAAGACAGAGGTTTAGAAATACAGACATCTCCCAATCAGACTGTATACATCCAAGAATAGAAGACTTTGTTGTTACTAAAGCCTCCCATGAGCCAAGCACGGTGGAGCACACCTGTAATCCCAGCACTTGAGAGGCTAAGGCAAGAGGATTGTTGTGAATCTGAAACCAGCCTCAGCTACAAAGTGAGCTCAAGGCCAACCTAAACTGCATAGTGAGATCCTGTCTAAAAGACACACACACACACACACACACACACACACACACACGCCTACCATACAACAATAACAAGCCCCAGCAATAAATCTTATCACAGTAGTATTTAAGATGATCACTACTCACTAAAACATTTCAGTGCTCCTTCACCACTAATATGGAGACAAAAGCCACCTGCTTTGACTGAGCATCTGGCAAACCACAGAAGAGCAATTGTCTACGGTTGGTTGGTGAATCGAAATAAAATACTAATCACACAACTAATGCAGTCTTCTAGAAAACTCAAAGGCATAAAGTTTAGAGAGAAGTTGAATTTAGCAACTGAGAACCCTGACAGTCCCAGTGTCCACAGTAACTCCCAACACTAAGGCTACGTCTTCTCTTTGAAGGTTCTTGGCCGTTTCAAATCTGGGTGCCTGGGAAGCCACTCTGCACGGTGTCATACTCTCATAAGGCATATGCATATTACACAATCTCTAGCTTTCCTACCTACATTTTTTTTTTCAGTACTGGGAATCAAATTCACAACCTTACATTTGCCACGCAGGCGCTGTGCCGCTGAACTATATCCCCAGCCCCCACTTGCATTTTTGAAGCAAAAATGCCTGCCTTCAAACATAGCTGCTGCAACTAACACGAATTAAATGTGCTCCTAGATGACTTTTTTGATACTGAGGACAGCTGAGAACTATTTGTTCTTGAACATTAAAACACACTGCTTCGCAATAATGAATTTGCCTCTATCTTCACCCAGTTATTTCAATCTTCAGCACTCACTTTTCTCTAAAACACACGAAACAGCAACAGGCCCTACAGCTACCCACATTAGTTTCCAGAGAGTATGAAAATGGAAAGAAAAAGCCAGTTCTGCAGATCTGCTCCACTCTGGAATCTGAAATGTTACTCGTGTTTAAAACCACTGGCATACATACTCCTGCAGTGACAGCACCTTCTAGGAAGGAGCCCACAGTAACACTGCGGAGGACGGGAAGAACAGGGGTGAGCTAACTGGTCCCCACAGACATCAGCCTCTGCCCACACAGTCCCTCCCACATGAGGTGACTGGA
This sequence comes from Hydrochoerus hydrochaeris, assembly GCA_004027455.1. Lineage (NCBI taxonomy): Eukaryota > Metazoa > Chordata > Mammalia > Rodentia > Hydrochaeridae > Hydrochoerus > Hydrochoerus hydrochaeris. The sequence continues at coordinate 123,848 of PVLA01006044.1, read as the reverse complement.
GAGCATTTGAGAAATGCCTGACCCGAGGACCGTGAAGCCTGGCTACACATTGCAGATGATGTGGGGAAACTAGCCCATTTCCCATGGTGGGATTTGGTGGTAGCAGAGCCCTTACTACAGCCCTGCTCACAGAGGATCTGATTTGACTTTTGAGACAGGGTTTCACGATGTAGTTTGAGTTGGCCTTGAACTTATCATGTAGTCCAGGCGATCCTCCTGCCTCAGCCACCCAAGTGGTGGGATCACAGAGGAGTGTCACCACGTCTGGCTCTGAGAAGATTTTTTTTAAAAAAATTTATTTAAAGAGAAAAAAAAGCAAAACAGAAAAAAGGGTAGAAATAATACAGAATTTCAAAAAAATAAATAGTAAGAAATCACTAGTTGATAAATTACATATTGTCCTCTTAGAAATAGTTGTTCAAGTTACAAAATTAAAGCATACAAAGATGGCAGCTGTCCTCTACGAGCTGCAGCAAGAGGGCTTTTGAGCACATCATGGCCTGCCGAGAGGCTGAAACGCACGCGACCGCGTATGATGAGCCAGCAGAGAGAACAGCAACACTGAATTTGCGTGCCTGAAGTCTGGGTAGTAGAAGAACTTGGACAGCAAATGGACAACTTATTTCTCACCAGGACCAGAAGCACACAAAACCCAGGGAATCCAGAGCCACAAACCTGCTGCAACCACTCATTTATTTGTTGCAACAAAACAATGTTGGAAGAATTACTTATGGTTGATATTAACAGAAAAGTAGATAAAATTATTACTGCAATGAAATAATTGAAATGGATTTTAAAAAACAAATTAGTGAAAAGCAAAGAGATTAGAAATGTCTTCCATGAGGAAGTTTACATTTGCCTCACCTCCGGTGAAACACTTTGTAAGAAATGTATAATTTATGACCAGTTAAATGCTTACAAAAACTCTCACAAAAGCATGTATAGTATATAAATATATTAAATCAAAGCAGCAGTTAATAATCTAATCATTATCTTAGGTAATGATTGTGTAAGTTGACAACACAGTAAAATATTATGTCAAAATTTATCTTTAAAAGAGTACATTAAATATCCAGGTGACTCACACAGTGCTCTGTTCCTTTAAAATGAGACTTAATGAAGTATATTTTCTTGTATAATTACTTTTAAAACTAGGTTTTTAATAGTGAACGTGTGTGAGATAAAACTTTAATATATCATGGCTATCTAGCCTTTGAAGAATACTAAATTAGCAGCCACTTAGTTTGGGATAAGAGACAAGAAATAATCCATAATTAGATAAACACTCCAGCTCTATTCTGGGATAAGTTGATTTCTAGGGGACACAACAACCTTGAGAACTTTTTCTTTTTTGAAACATGTAAGTGGTATATATGATGTTAGATTTTTTTTTATTAACTAACAGTGTAATGGAAACATAACAGAAACAAAGAAGTAATGCAATATAAAAGCTCTGAAGTCAGAACAAGGTGAAAGATTAACAAAACAGTACAGAGGAAAGCTCCGAAGTATCACAGATAATATTCTAAATGTAGTGCAGATGATGGTGGAGGCTAGGGAGGGACACGGCACATCTAAACCTTTTTAAAAAGAATGTAATTGGAAATGAATAAAAAGATGTGAGTTACCTTCCAAAATAAGAAACTGAAAAAAAAAAAATTAAAGCATACAAAGTGGGCATTCAGTGACACAGCAAACAGTTCTGCTCAATGATCCAACTAAAACTTAGTAATATGGTTATTAATCCTACACATTTAAACATACATGCAGTCATATCCTTTAGAGCATTTTCTTTTCCTCTCTTTTTTACAATAGCAATTACACATTTTGGGTTTTATTACTCCTACAGTTCTTATTACTTTTTACACTAGAGACACAATGTGATATTTATGATTTTTATTTATTTCACTTATGAGGATAGTCTCAAGTTGTCTCCATTTACCTAGGAAGGCCTCAAGATCATCCTTTTTTATAGCTGAGTAATATTCCATCATGTAAACATACCACATCTTTTTCAAGTCTTCCACATGAAAACAAATACAAGATCAGGATGGGGTTGAGCTGCCCACTGTTCCAATTATCAGATGCTCCACCAAAGACTGGCAGCTTCATAGTTCATAAAAGGCACCATCCACACACTGCATTTACTACAGAGACATGGGAGTAACTACCAACTATTTTAGCAGAGATGAGTAACAGTCACCAACAATTTAATGATTCTCGATATTATTCTGCTAATTGTTAGTCAGTCTTTCATTAACTAACTCCTTACATTTCCAGTAAGAAAAAATCTTTTCTAAAATACCCTCTGATATAACTTTGTTTAGAAAAAGTCTTCAATGAAGAGAATTACAGAATCAAGGGGTAGATATGTGTCTACACAGCACAAAACAAATAAAATGACATCTAACAAAAACCTTTCAATGTGTGAACCAGTATTGGGAGTGGTCAGGACCCATGGCTTGGCTTTGGGGTCACATCTACTCTGCAAACTGTAATTTGCTGACTCACACCCAGCCCCACCCCCACCCCATTAAGTAAAAAGGAGGCACCCTGCAGACTCCTGAGATTCAGATCCCAAGGCAGCTGAATGCTTCTCATCAAGGGCTTCAGGAATGCTGCATTTTCCAAAGAATTATAATTCATAAATTTCAGACACACGTTTCTGAAACCAATTTCCAGGTTAACTGATTAACCTAGTAACAAAGGTCGGGAACAAGAGAAAGAAACTAGCACATGTCTTTCATCTCTAAGTCAGTAGGAGAAAGCAGTATGGTGCACACATATCCCTCACACAGTTTTGCAGCGTGATCTATGCTTGGCGAGGACTGTTGTCTTTGTTCCACCTACAAAACCCTCTCAAAACAGAGACATAGAAAAACTACCACTGTGAACAATAGAGCCCTAAACTTTTCAGGTGGCATGCAAATTGTTCAAGCCAATATCTCTAAATTCATATGGCAACAATAATGCTACTTTAGTACAATAAGCACAGAGTTAAAAGTCTTGTCTATAATTTTTCTCTCCTTCCCATTTCTCAATGGACTATAATATATATATATACATACATATATGTTGTCGTTGTCATCACCATCTTGGTTTTCTTTTTTCTGGTTTTTTAAGACAGGGTCTTACCATGTAGCCTGGGCTGGCCTCACACTCGTGTAATCTTACTGCCTCAGCCTCCCAAGTGTTGGGACTACAGTCGTGCACCATCACGCATATCACCAAATGCAGAAAGATATAGTTCAGACTATAGTATTTATAATATTAGAATACAATGCTATGGTTAATAACCATTTTTGTCTTCTAGGAATATCGTATCAATTTCCAAGATGTGTTCAGGTTTTCTTTTTCCTATGTGTAGTTTTGTGTTGTTTTAACTAATATTCCTTTATGCTCATTGAATTACTGTTATATTGCATAATCTTAACTATCACCTTATTTAACGTTAAGAAATTTAATTTAATTCAGGAGACAAGAGGCAGGAGGATTGCCATGAATTCAATTCCAGCCTGGGCTACATAGTGAGACCCTATCTCAAAAGGAAGAAGGGACGGAAAGAAGGAGAGGGAGAGAGAAAGGGAGGAAGAAAATATTATTCAAGGTTAAGAAAACCATTCTTTCAAATTAAAAATGTTTTTTTAACACTAGCAGGAATATTGGCATGTTTCTGAAAGAATCACTACACAGCACCATGTGTACTAGACTAAGGGCCCCACAGCTTGTCTCAGCCAGGCTGCTTCTGCAGTGAAGGGGCTCCGTGCCAGGGCTCAAGTCCACCAGATGGCTGGCCCGAGAGGCAAAATGACTTGGGTGTTCATTTCAGCTGGCTAACAGATACATCTTACAGCTTTATGGTAAGACCTGAAACAGATAGGCAAGTGAGAGTAATATTAAATGAGGAAGATTTCCAAGGTATTTTGTTTCACTACCCAGTTAGAACATCGGAAATCCTGCGAACAATTAAAGCTGCATATCATCAAATGCAGGAAAGTAAATTTCAAGTGGATTAAGAATGTACTAAAGAACTAGAGCTTATAATTATTTGCCCACAGCAATAAGTCTTGGAGGCAGAAATGGTATTCCTCACAGAGAGATATGTCCGTGTCAAGGGATAGCAACAGACAATGGCAAGCTGACTGGGTTGCTCTGCTGATTCTAACAGGCTAAAACCCACCAGGATAGATCAGCTGATTTTAAGAAATATCAGAAACATACTTTTTGTGTGCCAAACAAGATACCTGTCCAAGCCAGGCATGGGTGTACACCTGTAATCCCAGCACTCAGGAAGCTGAGGCAGGAGGCTGAGGCAGGAGAACTGTTGCAAGTTCGAGACCAGCCTGAGCTACAAAGTTAGCTCAAAGCCAGCCTGAACTGCATACTAAGGCCATGTCTCAAAAAGACACACATACACACACACACAAAAAGTCCAAAGCTGGACATAGTTGCTACATGCCTATAATCTCAGCCTTCAGGAGGCTAAGGCAGGAGTTCAAGGCCAGGATAGACTATATAGTCAGTTCAAGGCTAGCCTGAACTATATAGCAAGACCCTGTCTCAAAAAACAAAAAACAAAAAATTCCTGTAGGGCTTTTCTCACAATAAATAAAACCTATGCAGCAATGTCAATTCAGCAGGAAGTACTACGAAATCGTACATTAAGTCCAATTTTCCAACATTCAAATTACAAACTTTCTCAGGTCTATCTTATGAGATTCACTTTGTTTGCTTATGAATAAATCCAACTTATGAACAGTTCTGGAATGGCACTCATTTGTAAGTCAGCGACTTACTGTATTCTATAACAGTGACTCTTGGTGGCCACTAAATGATATTCAAAAAAAGGACGTCTATGTCTATGATTCAATTTGCAATAATATTACCTACTTTAGACTATAAACAATGTCTGGCTATTGGTGGTTCTGGTCGCTTTACAAAAATGCACAGCAAAGAATCACCAATTTAATGTCATTTGTGCCAAATGAGAGCCCAAACACTACCAAGAATTCACCAAGGTAGCATCAAACTCAAATTGACACTTTTAGACCCATTAACATGTTGCCCTCTCAGTGGTAAAGAAAGCCCACGTGGCCCACAGGAGTAAAATCCTCATGTTGATCAGGAGAGTGGGCTAAACTCTCAGTGACCAAAAGCCTACCTATGGCAGTATCTTTTATGTATGTGTATGTGCTACTGGGAGCCTGAACTCAGACCTTCATATATATGAGGCTAATGCTCTGCCACTGAGCTACATCCCAAGCCCTTTTAATATTTTTTTTTTAAAACAAGGTCTTGCTAATCTGTCCAGAGTGTCCTTGAACTTGTGATTCTCCTGTCTCGGTCTCCCAAGTAGCTGGGATTGCAGGGAAGTGTCAGAGTGCACAGATTAAAAGCATCTTTAAGTAAAGCCCTGATTAGACAGGTATAAAAAAGATTTTTATTCCAATCAAACTCTGACCCAACCCCTACTTCATTTATACATCTGATCCAATAGCAAAATACTCATACAAATATAGAGACTTCCATAAAGTTACATGTATGCAATGACATAGAAATTTCACTGCTTTTGTCTCCTGTGTATTGAACTGGAAAGAAGATTAAGAACAGAATTAGAATACTGGTGATAATAAGGGCTTTTCTAGCTTGACTATGTCTATACTGGAAGGATTTAAGACTTCAAAATTGTTCCAAATTCTGTTCTACCCATGTGCAGGTCAACAATAATCTGGCAACCATACAGTTCCTTCTACCCAGTCTATCGGTTAATGTTTCCTGATAATACGTCAATAAAAGTAACAACGAAATTTGCTTTGGAGGGAAGTCAAGTATAGTCGGGACGCAGAAAGGCAAGGCCTAACTGAACAGTGCCATGTGGTTTCCAAACTAAGTTATTGAGAGTTATACACTACTGTGGCAATTCTGGAGTATGGTGTAATTAACCACCGCCCAAGACAGTTAGAGTTCTTCAGTTCAGGCTATTCCTCTTCTTTAATGATCTGACAAAAGGTACTTCATAAGCCCGTTTTATTCCTGAACACGAAGGCATGCTAATTTCATAAGAGGTGAATGTACTTCCCTCCAAACTGGTTTTTGGGCCTTAGGCTAAATGTGTATTTATCAATTCATCCTTCAACAGTACTTCTGTTTGTCTTCATGGACCCTCTGCCTGCATGGGAGGAAGAAATACAGATGGACATGAAAGGTACTCTGGGAAGCCTTTTACCACACCACAGCCAAGAAACAAGCCCTGGTTGGGCACAGTGGTACACATCTGTAATCCCAGCACTTGAGAGGCTGAGGCAGGAGGATCACCAGGAGTTTGAGGCCAGCCTGGGCTACATAGTGAGTTAATGCCTAACCTGAAGTGCTTAGTGAGACCTTGTGTCTGGAATGAAAGGAAAGGAAAGGAAAGGAAAGGAAAGGAAAGGAAAGGAAAGGAAAGGAAAGGAAAGGAAAGGAAAGGAAAGGAAAGGAAAGGAAAGGAAAGGAAAGGAAAGCCAAGCCCTAGGGTAGTATCAAAACCCTAAGGTTTCAGCTGGGGACTTAGCTCAGTGGCATAAACACCTGCCTTGTGAGCACAGGGTCATGAGCTCAATCCCCAGTACCAAAAAAAAAACAAAAACAACCCTAAGGTTTCTGAGAATCCTTGGGGAACTAGACCAACTCCTGCATTTTCTAGCTATGAAAACTAAAACCCAAGGTTACACAATCATGTAATAACTGAGCTTCAGAATCCAGGTACTGCCAACATTTTTGGCTGTCTTTGCTAAAGGAAAATAACCACAATTTGGACGTAGTGAGAGTCAAACCAAGCAAGAGAGCGCACAACTGTCATTGCAGCTATCTGGGCGGCTGAGGCAGAAGGATGGCAAGTTCAAGCTCTGCCTTAGCAACTTGTGAGACTTTGTCTCTAAATAAAACATAAAAAGGGCTGGGGATGTAGCTCAGTGTGAGGCCCTGGGTCAAATCCACAGCACCAAAAACAAAACAAACAAAAAACCAAAATCTAATGACAATCAAGAAAACTATTAGTCTCACTCACTTTGATGTAGAAATAAGCTAAACTAAGAAAACTCTGACTTCAATTGTTCACCAGCCTTACAATAGGCCAATCTTCAGCCATTCCAGATTAGATACTCATGCGTAGTTCAATTTACCATGAAGAAAGTCTCATGTGGAAACCCCAAGAGAAAAAAAAAAGTCTCAGAGATACAAAACTTTTCAGTTCTGATAACAGCCACAAATCTGAAACTGCCAGTTTTGCTCTTTACATAAGGTTAGAGACTTCGTTGGGAGGGGAGCGAGTAAGTGGACAGGGAAGGCATCAAGGTGAAAATGGATTAAGTACTCCAGTTAAATTAAAATTATCCATAAACAACTGTATTTATGACACAATCGCTCCCTACACTTAGCAGATGTTGCCAAGTTTTATGATAAAAGTTAAACATAAAATACAGCTCTGTTTGAGATAGCCGGCCAGACTGACTTCCCAGTGAAAACCCTCATTGTTTAACTCAGCCTAGAGGATTATCCACTTCACTAACCAAGTCCACTGTGCCACCCTTCTCCCTCCAGTCAGTCAAACTGTCATTTAAGCCCATGTAACCCCATACAACACAGATCAAACAGCAAGGACTGCTTACCGCTCTGGAGATGTATAATTTTCAGGATGAAAAGGGCCCTAGAGAACACCTTACCCAACCCTTTCATTTCATAGTGGAGAAAAATCAAGGCCCAGAGAGGTGAAGTGACTTGTCCAAGGCACCACAGACAACTAATGGTAGACACAGGGCTGGTTCCAGGTCTCTCCCACCCACTCTGGTCCTGTGCTCTGCACACCACACTGTAATTTTGCTACTTTAAATCACAGTTTTCTGGGAGCCACAAGCTCAAATTATTTCAGGCCTCAAGCTCCCTGTTGAATCCCACTGGGATAGATGGAGATCAGCCCTCTGCTGCTGATATGAGGGTTGGACCTTGAGGATGAGACCAAATGTAATTTGTAGATTCTCTAACACCCAATACACCAAACAGAACTGCAAATTATACAGGGTGCGGTCTTTCAAAATGTTCTAGATGAGCACTCATGGACTCCCACTGTAGATCTAAATGAGTAGGAATAATACCATAAAAAGCCAAGTCTTAGCCACCGTAAAAGTTCCTACCATGCAAATGCATCCTGCCCAGCCTCTGATTATTTTTTAACTGACATACAAAAACTGCATAAACTTACAGTGTATAACATGATGTTCTGATGTATACATGCTAAATCAAACTAACATATCTGCTGCCTACATATCTATTATTCTTTGTGTGTGGTGAAAACATTTAAAATCTATTCCTTCAGCAACTTTCAAGTATAGAATGTATTGTTATTAACTACTGTCACCAGATTGTACAGTGCAGCTCCTCAACAGTCAGTTCCTAATAGTCTAAAAAGATGCTCTTTCATGAAGGATGATGACAATGACACAGCCACTGCCACATGCCGTGATGAAGCCAGCCATTCTTTTAATGTCAGTGCCAAGGAAACATACATTGTTGATTAGCATGACACAACTGCTTTGAACAGCAGGCACCATTTTAATGACCAGCTATAAACAGATGAGCCTCACGAAGTAAGGTTTAGTTAGTTCAAGCTGGCCTTGAACTCACTATGTAGACAGGCTGACCTTGAACTTGCAGCAATCCTCTTGCCTCAGCCTTCTGAGCTTATGTGCCACCACATCTAGCTATTGCTACTTTTCAGGCCCATCTAAGAGGCTATCTTTTATCAATTCTCACATATCTGGACAGAGATAGGAAAGCATAAGCAACTGCTTGGAAGACTGCATTGACACAATCAAATCTAGAGTTGTGACTTACAAATGGAGGGTTCTGAGAAAGAGATGCCCGCCAACATCGTATATCGCTGCTCTTTCCAGTTTATCAAGTGGCTGGCAGAAAACAGAACCAGGACAGAATTACCAATGACGAGATACAGCAATCCAAGGAAGAAGCATTTCCAGACATCAAGGAACAGAACCTACTCCTGAAAAAGGACAAATGGCTAACCAGGGCTGGGATGGGCAGGGGACATATTTTTACAGACATACTCTGCTGCCAACAATGTTTTTTCCTCAGGAATCTCTCTTCCTAATTTCACCATCCTGTCAGGCTCCATTTACTCTGGGGTCACCCAATCTCACTGCCAACTTCTCTGGGTCCACATGGTAGATTACATGGGCATCTGTATCATCAATAAACTTCCGAATTTGTTTTTTCTTTTGAAAAAACAATAGCAACATCTCTCTAAATGCTACATGCACAAAATAAGTACTAAGAATTTCAAAAGCAAGAGTTATATAAATAGTAAAGAAGATCACTTAATAAAAGAAATCGATGGTAGCCAAAGATATCATGAGAAAGCCAACACTACTCAAAAACCTGATTATCCACTCTCTCAAGTCTCCATTGCGTCCCAACCTTATCCTTCTTGTCTCGCCTGCTGTAGTGGACTCAGCCCCGGAATGAACGCAGGTATCATGGAGCTAGACAAGATACAACAGCTGGTGCTGACACAGACAAAGAGACAAGCCAGAAGGATTAAGGAAAGGTTAAAGAATGTTTGCTCTGGAGCATTTAAGAAAGAAGGAGAGGCAAGGCATGGTGGCCTACGTCTGTAATCCCGGCACTCAGGAAGCCAAAGCACAAGACCTGAGGTCAGCCTAGGCTACACAGTAAGACAGATCAGGGCGAGCCTGGACTACCCTGTTTCAAAAAAAGAAAAGAGAGAAAAAAGAGACAGACAGACAGACAGACAAAGAGAGAGAAGAAAAAAGAGTATATAACTGTTAAAATGAATTTCATCAAACATTTCTACATTTTAAATTCTGAGATTTAATTTCAATCATCTGGAAACATACATCGTAGATCATTTTCTAAGATACTGAAAAACTGAACAAATCCTGGTTAAGTCCAACGTGGCGCTTAGGCAGTGGGACATGGTTGCTAAAGGCCTGGTTCTGGTTTCAGACCACCTGGGGCAGGCACTGACCAATACGTGCCTTGTTTTTCTCACCCATGAAATGGACATAATAATAAATTGACTTAAAAGGGTTGTTGGGAAATTTAAATGAGTCAATATATGAAAAGCTCTTCGAATAATAGTGCCTTAAATACAGAGAGCATCACGTCAGTGTCAGTTATTACTATTATTCAAGAACTACATGAGGATTTCCTTCTTCTGGTGATTCTGCAGGCTAAGGTCTAAAGGGATGATGAAGATCTTACGTGTCAGGAGGGCTTCTCATGCTGTTTGTTTTTTGAACCAGGAATTGAACTCAGGACCTTGTGCTTACCAAGCAGGCACTGTGCCACTGAGCTATATCCCCAATCCTCCTCATGCTTTTCTTCAAGGTGACTTGTGTTCATGCCAATTTGACAGTTACCCATACCACAATGTGGCTACTGGTCAGAATGAACTGACTGCCTCTAGAGAATAACCTGCAACTCCAGCCCAATGAGCTTGCTCTGGGCCACAGCTGCTCTGTCTCTGTCATGCATTCTGACTTCTTTGACTTCAGCTATCTTCTAATTTTCAGCGGCATCAAGGTTCATGAACAACAATTAGGCATTTTCATTGAAACTTCATTCACGTGATTCAATTTACAGTTAGATTTTACTGTCCACGTCCTTGTAACATGCTACATTCAAAGACAGTTTCTAGTTAGCTTACTGACAATGAAGGGAAGGAAAGGGAGGAGAGAAAGGAGAAGGAGAGGGATGTAAAGGAGAAGTTAGACAGATGTGCTTGTTGTCAGATGAAACTGAATACCCAGGAATCCATCCAGGAGTGTCATCTAGGGGCAGTTGTCCCTCGTTAGACCATAAAATTTTACTGCTTCCTATTACATAGAGCAATAAATTCTGGACCATGAAGAGACCAACCCCAGTGGATCAGGCTACTTGAAGATTTCACTGCTTTTTAGATGTTGGACAAATGCCTATGAGGATCACCTTTGACCACTTTCAATAAGACCTTTTACAATCAAAAACTTGCTATTCTACCCATATTTATGAAGTCTCTGGGTGGGAAACGGGGTTCTCCAGATTTAAATTTGTAGATAAAGGCAATTTTAAAGACATAAAGTTTTGCAATTCTCATAAAACAAAACCCTACATAAAATATGACCATCTAATCATGCCAAAAGAAATCAGTTCCTGCCTTCACAGAGCTTATCATCCAATAACTGACCACAGCAGTCAAATAAGCACAGAGAGAATGACAAATTGCTGTAAGTGCTATGAAAGAGATATGGAGAGAACCCTGGGAGCTTAACAGGAGACAATGAACTGAATGGATGTTCTGATGGTTTGGGGGGCAGTGTGCTGGTTATTTTTCTCTCATTGCTGAGACAAAATACTTGAAACCTAAAATTAAGGAAGGAAAGGTTATTTAGCTCACAATTTGTAGCAGTTTCAGTTCACAATCAGCTGGCTCCAAGGCAGGATGGCATGGCAGAGGGCCAACAGTTCATGGCAATGGCAGATACCAAAAGCAGCAAGAGTAAAAGGGCCAAAAGGGAGGAGCAAGACTCTTTTCCTCCCTTACATTGTATGCAGGCTATCTGCCCCAGGGTGGGTGCAGCACTCACACTGACAATCCCAGCACTAGCTAATGAGCCAATCACAAACTCTAGATTCAGCCACTTTGAAAGGCCCACCCCACAAGAACACATGAGGCTTTGGGGGGACATCCAGACATAAATCATAACAGGCAGAAAGGGGTGCATAGAATCAAAGAAACCTTCCTAAAGGAAGAAAACATTCAAGTTACATTCATCAAGTTACATTCATCCTCCCTCCAGAAAGGGGGAGGAAAGGCAGAATTTCCCAGGCATGAGGAACAGTCTGTGCAAAGGCCCTAAGACAAGATAATTTCCTGTGTTTGAGGACCTACAGGATCAGTGTGGCTAGAGAAAAAGGAGAGGAAGAAATGTGGCCAGGTGGGACTGAGAAGTAGGCAAAAGCCCAGGTGCACATTAAGACAGAGTGGGCCACAAAAACCATAACTTTTTTACATGCCTGATGTGTTGTTACCTGCATGGTCTACAAAATGAACAGGAAGATGGGCTGTTCATAACATTATAGAGCAGACCCAGAAAGAAAAATCCCAAAAGTGCTCAATATACCAACCATACATAGATCTGCATGCATACCCCAGCTGAGACCTCCCTAAAATTTTAATTTGCACTAGCAACAGATTGTTTCTTAGCTGATTTACAGTTGAATATGAGGTAACACACCAACATTTCTTGAGAAAGTAATGTGGGCTTGAGGACAAACACCAATGCAAAGTCTCTTATTTTCCAAAGCCTCTCAACTTAGGCTTTCCTCAACCATTTTGCATGGGATCAGAAGGTTTCATCTTACAAGGCCAAGACATTAAATCTGTCCTCTCTCCTTTTAACCTCCCAGGTGGCATTCCATCATACCTGCCGTCATTCCTGGGCAGTGGTGGTGAATCGATGGTTCTAAAAGGTTCATCACCACTGCTCCAAGGCTATGTTCACTATGAACATGGCAGGCAAAATCTAGGCGTTACTAACCTAATAGGACTAAGTCAGCCACTGAATTATAATCTTATATTACTCAATAGGTTGACAAGGTCTTGGGGAATTTATCAGTCTCCTCCAGACATTCCCTGCTTTATTTGTCTTTCTGTTGGCTGGCTCTTTGACTCTTACTTGCTAGTTCACTTCTTTCAACCCCACCTCAAACTGGACTCTCTCCCTTATGCTACATATTTATAGAAAGAAGGGTCTTGTTACATAGAAAGCACTTAAGTTCCAAAGCCTATAAAATTCTACTATCAAGGAACTGTCCACCTAGGAAGGAACAGTGCAAGACTCCACATTCCATGACTGTGCCTCCTGACAGCTGACTTGACAATGACTCCAATGTCCGCCACCTACAGCAGTCTCTAAATCTTCCCCCTCGCCAGCCTAGCCTACATCCATGACTCCAAAACCTCTCAATTATCCTCTTGAAACACCACACACAAAGAAACCAATATTCTTTGGATACTGCCACGAGCCTGGCATGTGTTTAATAGATTAAAGCTGAAAGTAGGTGAAGTATGGCACATGGGTGTGTGTTCTGGTGTGAACTCTGGGCAAGTCATTACATTTCTCCAGGTATCAGTTTCTGATTCTATGAAGGAAGAAGACTGAGTTGGATGAAGACTTTTAGCTCTGAAGCATAATCACCCATGATTTACCTGGCCTTTATCTCTCTTTTTGCTTTGTATAGATTCTTCTAGCCCCAACCAATCAAAACATGCTCTAAAATCCACATAAAATTTGATGCCTTTGAATACAGTCATTCCTAATCCTCATCTTGCAACATCCCAGAGCCTTCATTTATCTCAAAAAAGTGCAACATTTCATATTAGTAACAATCTGATTCAGGGTGAGGCAAAGAGACATCACAGAAATCAACTAATGTTACATGGACTTAAGGCTGACTGCTGGGTACATATACATGCTATAAACTAAAACCAACTGATAACTAAACTGAAGGGAGATTTCTATTCTTCTGTAAACCACAAGTCAGATAAGTGACTGAACTTTATCAGGTAACAAAAGCCTCAGAGATTTCCAAGTATAGAACCATTAGATCAGCATGACTTAGAGTTACTTTGAGAAGCAACTGTAGCTTGGTTCCTACTCAGTTTGAGTACAAAAAAATACAGATAAATTTAGTCTCAATGTAAAGGACACTTTTGTTTTCTGCAAAACCAGACCACAGTGAACAGAAAACAAACCCTAACAGAATGACAAGATAAGATCACTGTATTGTTCACAGCAACTGCTGTAGTTGAGATCAGAGATTCCCCAAATCTGGTTTTACAACTTTCTTACAGTATTTCAATTTATCTGGAGAAGTTACAAATACTTCTATAATTGATAAAGCCATTTAATTCTGTTTAATGTAAATAAGCACTCGCAGGCACAAACACATGCACGCACCACCCTCACATGCATATTTGGGAGCGCAGCCATCACATAAATCAAGAAACAGCTGGCTCTGTGCCCTGAGTTGTGCGGGTTTCTGAGGCTTTCCTGACAGACTTTTAAACATTTTCTTGTCAACAATGGTCACACTCAATGCCTCATATTTGCTCAAGATTTTCAGACATACCTGAGAGTTGTTGACAGCAGTTCTTCAAAGATTAACTGAGAAACAAAGTAAAGCACAGACTCGTATGTTAAATCCAACACTAGGTGACCTGATACTGCGTAGAGTGCATGAAGAGCTCTACCTAGAACAGCACGATAGTCAAGGGAGGGCCCGTACCTCCCTCCACTTGGCCCTACAGGACAGACAGCCACACCTGACGAGACGAGACCATCCCACTGACTAACCGACGCACTAGGGCCTCTCTCTCGGGCTGTGCTCGCCTTTCTTTTCAGAATTTTCTCGTATTCTACACACTATTCATTGTGCTACTGTTTCTTGCAGTTTCATGAGGAGAAGGCAGTCCTTGTTTAGTTCATTAGTGTATGTGAGTGCTTGGCATACCATATAACATGTATGTTTAAAAACACTGCTAAGGGCTGGGGGTTTAGCTCAGTGACACAAGTGGCTGCCTGGCAAGCATACGGTTATGAGTTCGATCCTTGGTACTGAAAAAAATAAATACATTTTTAAAAATTAAAGAATTTTAAAAACTGGTGAATCTGGCAGTGGTGGCACATACCTGTAATCCTAACACTTAGGAGGCTGAGGCAGGAAGATCTGAGTTCAAAACCAGCCTGAGCTACAAAGTGAGCTTAAGCCCAGCCTGAACTGCATAGTGAAACCCTGTCGCAGAGGCTCAAACCAAAGTAGGCCTCCTGTCTCCCACCTCCCAGGTGAGCATATGACACTGTATTGGAAAGGAAATACCTAAGAAACCGGTCACTTTAATTTAAATGGTGTCCCTAATTTGGGAACACATTTAGAAATAGGTCCACTAAGCAGATTTTCTAGCTCCACTGCCTTGCTTTACAGTAAAGAAATGGGGTAGGGAGGTAACTCTTTTGTCCAGTCTCATGGCTATCCAGTACCAAGCCCTCATCTCTAACTCCCCACCAAAGGAAGAATACACTGCCATCATATGGGTCAGAATGTGTATGGAAGCAAAAGACTATGCCTATAAATTACATTTCCAAACTACAAAGGTCATCAATTATGTCAGCCTATCTAATCAAGGAGTGCAGAACTAGAGCTGCCTATGAGGATTTTCTTTGAGCAAAAAGTTCAACCAGAAACAGCCATGATGCTGGAGTCCACACAGTTCCCTCAGCACAGAAGCTCAGTCCCATCCCAACAATGTCTTCAGAGCGCAAACTCCAATTCTACTAGTATTGGTCGAGCTGGCTCCACTAGAGCTTCACAATTGGTCCTGCTCAGCCAGTGTGGTACAGAGAAGTAAATCTCCTCTAGATGCAAATAAAGACGACAGAATTTTTTGAGCAGCAGTAGCAATTCGTGCAGTCTAACTGGTCACCTTCCACATTCAACAGTCAAGCCTTTAAATCTGCACTTTCTGTAGAAACTCTTTGGGGTGCATCTCAGGCTATGAGAGGTTGATCAAAGAATGTAGCTATCAGCTCTTCTGGGAAAAGGAAAGGAATGCGACCAACTCTACCTCCCACCATTTGCTTCCAACATGCACATGGCCACCATGATACAAAAGTCCTTTAAAAACAATTTTGACTGACACATAATTATACATATGTGTCATAATTGTAAATACGTATATAGTGTTATTCTGATACATGTATACGGTGTATGGATCCAATCAAGGTAGTTACTATATATATCACCCCAAATATCTGCCATTTCTTTGTGTTTGGAACACTCAAAATCCTTTCTAGCTACTTTTGCAATCTACAGTGAATTACCATTAACCACAGTCACCTCAGTGTGCTACAGAACTCTTCCCACCTATCTCTCTGTGCACCCACTCACATGCCATTCTCTCTTCTCCCTGCCCATGCCCTTCCCCTGCCCAGAATCTGGTATGACTGTATTCTGCTGCTTCTATGAGATCAACTTCTTCAGCTTCCACATTTGAATGAAAACATGAGATATAATATCTGCCCTCCTGTGGCTAGCTTATTTCTTTTTTTTCTTTTCTTTTGTGGTGGTGGTGGTGGGGTACCCAAGAATCAAACTCAGGACCCATGTTTGCCAAGCAAGCACTGTGCAGCTGAGCTATAACCCCAGCCAGCTTATTTCAATTAACATAATGTCCTTCAGTTTCATCCATGTTGTTACAACAGGATTTCATTCTTTTTTTGTGAGCAAATAATATTCCATTGTGTATACTTGTATTCTCTTTATCCATTCATCTGTTTTTGGACATCAAGGTTGATTCTATAGTTTAACTATTGATTTTTTAAAACAATGCCACAATAAATACAAATGCAAGTACAGTTGTATTTTGGTAAACTCGCTTCTAGAAAAGTTTCTTTTTAAAAATATGCTTCATTCTTTTTTTTTTTTTTTTTTTTTTGGTGTGGGGAATTGAACTCACGACCTCACATTTGCCAAGCAGGCACTTACATCACTGAGCTAAACCCCCAGCCAATATGCTTCATTCTTATGCTTTAACTTATTTAATTTATACCTTCCACAAATGCCTTTTATTCATTCCCCTTAGAGTTACATCACTCTTTTTGTTATTGTTTTGAGTTTTTTTGTTTTGTTTTGTTTTTGTATTTTTAAGACAGGATCTCACTATATAGTTCAGACTGATCTATGTAGCCCGGGCCTGGAACTCATGGAGATCCTCCTGCCTCAGCCTCCTAAATTCTAGGATTACAGGTACAAGCCACCCCTGCCCAGCTACTTACTTCACTCTTGTACAGAAACCTTTTTTCAAACTAGAAGGATGGTTTTACCTATCAAAATAATGTGAGGAAACCTGAAAAGCAGTATCGTTTTAATGTTCAAGACTCTCAATATATGGCAAAGGCAAAAATAATAAATAGGCCTAAGTGTTTTATAGCTTTTTAATGACATTTAAACATCTTATAATCCAATAACTGAATACATTTGAATATAAAACCAGTTATCAGTTGAAGCTAATAAAAACAATTTCAAAGATTTGTACTCAAGAAGAAATACCCATAGGTCTTAAATTACCTACTCTTTAATGCTGGACAATATAATAGCAAAACAACATAATATTGGGTTCTGTATTATTTCTAGTTCTCCCACTTAACCAATAGAATCTAAAAGTCCTACCTTCCCTATAAAATGAGCCAACCGCTGTCTCTGGCCTGAGTCAGTGTCCTGTGACATCACCGGCCATATGTAGGTGCACCTGGTGTGCCCAGGACTGAGGTACAGGAATCACCTGAAGGCCTCAACCTGGCTGCAGCTCAAAGCGCTTTTTAAAAGTGATGCCAGGCACTACTCCTAGGAATTCTGATTCCCTTGGCCTAGCATGACACGCCTGGGCACGGGGGTTTTTTAAAGCTCCCCAAGTGACTTGAGGTGACTAATTTTAAGTCAGGGCTGGAAGCGCTGCCTCAAGGCCACTCCCCGCTGCAGCTGTGCGCTCACACAGATGTTCCTCTCACTCCTACCCCACACCCGCCACGGCCCATTTGCTTTAAGAGAAAAGACATCTGATTTACCTTAGTCAACAAACTCCTCTGACTCAACCAGAGATCAATGACAGTGTCAGGTTCCAGGGATCTGACAGCACTGTTTGTTCACAGAATGTATGAAAATATTCAATTTTCATGACACTCTTGTGGCCTAGACAATTATTCCTTCATCTGAAAAGGTGGGGGGGGGTGATTCACTGAAGGATGAGTTGGTTTTGAATTATAATAATAGTCTTCTAACTAAGGAGATCATGTTTAATACATAAGCGAACACCCTGGATGAAAGTTCATTTTTTTTAAATGGTGAAATATCATGCTGAGTGAAAAACGAAACACACAGAACAATCACAAGCCATTTATCTCAAGGGTCTGGCAATGGAAAAATTATCTCATCACTGATATGAGGATCAAGAACCACCACACACTTGTACTCTGTCTACCCAAGCAAGTACCCTGGAAGCTCCCCTCATTCCACAGAAACACATTACCAGTAGGATCCCAATAAAAAACACACACTACAGGCAGCTAAGGCAACATCTCCCCCTATTACATCCCCTGAAATTCATAACCCACTGGCTTGACAAGCCCTTGATTTATTAGCCTCAGTGAGCCTCAAAGAGGAATCCAATCAGTATTTGCTGAGTGCCCACTATGATGGTAAGGCCTACACACCACGTTGGATGCTGTAAGATGTGGGTTAAGCAAGGCACAGTCCCTCTGCTCTCCAGCACAAGCCAGCAAAAAAATTCCCTCCCTCCCTCCCTCCTTCCCTCTCCCTCTCTCTCCTCACCCAGGGCTAACTTCCTGGCTGCTCCTCCCTTCCTTGTTACACCCTCCTGAGACCCATCTAAACTGACTCGAGTCTCTGCACTGTGGTCTAAAACCAGGGGCCAGATTTATTCTCTGATGCCAGAACTGCCTGGGAGGTGGAAAGCCCTGCAAAAGCAAACACCCAGGACTAGCCTGATGATTCAAGAGTTCTATCTCTTCAGGAATTCTTGGTGAAGGTTATGCTCAAACTAGAAAAGAACAACTTTGGTTCCGGGCTTCTAAGACATGAACTTTCAGTTTTGCTATTTCAGACAAATTACTGGGTGAGACATTACTGAAAAATATGCACCTGCTTGGATATTATTAGACCCCTCAAACAAAGAAATGAGCTTAAACTGTGAATTAGGTTTAGTGACCTCTTTCTTAATCTCCATTTGCTGAGCCTGATGGTGCATGCCATGCCTGTAATCCCAGCACTTGGCAGGCTGAAGCAGGAGAAGCACTGCGAGTTCAAGGCCAGTGAGGGTCTATGTTAAAAAACCAACAACAACAACAAAAAAAGGCTGGTGTAGTGGTGCATGCCGGTAACCCCAATACTCAGGAGGCTGAGGCAAGAGGATCGCTTCAAGTTCAAGGTCAGCCTGGGCTACATAGTGAGTTCAAGGCCAGACTTGACTACACAGCAAGTCTCCGTTTCAAAATGAAAAACAAAAATAACAAAGAAACTTCACTCTCCACTCTCTCCAGAGCTGGCTCATTAAACATGAAAATGGTCCAGTCTCTTAATGGTAAAGGTAGTCATTCTCTTGATGGTTCAGGTAAAGGTAGTCATTCCATCTCAAAGCCATATCTTTGCACTACTGCAATAAAAGGTAGCAGGCCATGACTCCTGTTGGAGGAATAAGCACTATATGAGCATTTTCCAGAGGCTTATAAGCAAGCCTGCTGAATGTTTCTTCTCTAGATCCCAAGCCTTGTGACAGTCATCTTGGTCTGCTCACTGGGGTGCAACTGACCTGTTCTAATGAATGTACCAGAATCTTAGCACGGATGGGCCTGTTCTCTGGAGGCCAGCAGGAAGGTTAGGTCCAAACTTCCATTCCACCACTCAGACGTGACCTTGGATAGATCATCAGTCCTCTCTGGCCCTGGCTTCAGCTGTGTGCTCTGGACTCTAAAAGGCTAGGGCTTCAACCTGAGAGAGGAGGGTCAAGCCTGAGAGGGATGGTACATCCCCTGAACATCACTCTGCAAGGCTCCAGTGTATTCCCACTGTCACTGAGGAGCACGTTATATTTCTTATGTACAGCAGAGTGGGGAAAACTGAGACTTACTGGACTAAACAGTCAAGATCCCAGCTAGCAGTCTAATATATCCAATTCCAGTGCCACTTGGAAGCTAAACACCTATTCACAGATGCTTCTATAGCTCAAAACATTTCTGGAATATTTTGGAAACTCCCTTCAAAGAGTATACTTTTTGAATTTCCTAAATGGGCTGTTCATCTGAGGATGGATTTCACTTTAACCAACAAGCAAAGAATCAACTCGAAGAGTCCTCAATAAACTATATTATCAAACTGCATGACAGTGGTCAAAAGCACATTGCAGCTCATGTAAAGGTTGTATTAAGTGAAGGCTGGAAGGAGCCGGGTAATGTTTAGTTCTTCACTGGCTTAATAAATATGTCAGGCCTGTAATCCCAGCACTCAGGAGCCTGAGGCAGGAGGACCGTCGCAAGCTCATGACCAGCCCGGGCTACAAAGTGAGTTCAAGGCCAGCCTTAATCCATAGTGAGACCCCATCTCAAAAAGACAAAAAAAACAAAAACAAAAACATATGTGGATTTAAAAAGGTTTCTTTCTGTGTTAAAGTTGAATTATTAAATGAATTAGATAAGCTATTAAATGATATTACTAAAAAGTTTTTTAAAAGATAGCTTTGTATAACATGTTAACAGACTTTGAAGGGTGGTTATTTTGAAAATGACACATTATTTTGAATTAATAAGTCCAAGTATGTTTGTAAGAAAAGCAAGACACAACAACAGCAAATGCATTATCACCACATTTTATGAACTGCAGCCTCTAAAAGGGACAAGAGTATCAACTCCTGATTTATGAACAATACTGAGGCAAAACTTTAAATGGCCTCACAACCCACCATAGGAAGAATCTTGTCTGTAGTAGGCAGGCTGCCCTCAAAACCAAAGTCACAGAATTAGCCCAAGGTATTTCAGGGTGCTTATGGGGACCACATCTGCTAGAAAGCTGATCTGAAACCACTGCTGATCAAATGATGCTGCAAATAGTTACTTCACAAACCAAAATAAAACATTTTTCCAATAGCTCTTAGGTATATAAGGTGTCACTGAGACACTGCTGCGGTTATTTACATCTTTAAAATATAAAATCTATGCCAGTGTGGTGGCACACATCTGTAATCCTAGCACTCAGGGAGGCTGAGGCAGGAGGACTGTGAGTTTAAATCCAGTTTGAGCAATTAACAAGATCCTTTCTCAAAATTAAAAAATAAAAGAGGAAGAAGGAGGGGGAAGAGGAGGAGAAGAAAGAGGAGGAGGAGAAAAGAAGAAGAAGGGGAAGAAGAAGAGGAAAAAGGACTGGGGATATAACTCAGTGTGAATGTCCTGGGTTCAATTCCCAGTACCACAAAAATAAATATACACCTAAACATTCCATTTTCATCCAACTTAAAATCCACATTGCAAGAAAGAAAGAAAGAAAGAAAGAAAGAAAGAAAGAAAGAAAGAAAGAAAGAAAGAAAGAAAGAAAGAAAGAATTACGAATTACTTTAAAATTGTTATCATTGCTGGGCGTGGTGATGCATGCCTGTAATCCCCACACTTGAGAGGCTGAGATAGGACTGTCACAAGTTCAAAGCCAGCCTGGACAACATACTTCAAGGCAAGCCTGGACTACATAACAAGACCCTGTTTCAAAAAAATAAATAAGTAAAAACAAAAAACCAAAACATCCAAGACTGCTTGAGCATTCACAACGTGGCTGTAAAAGGATACACAAAATCAGCAAATTTAGTTCTAGGTGCTTATTCCAAGCAAACAGTTAAGTAGTTAATATACATTTAAGAGTTAGCAACAAGAAAACTCATCATATTGTTCAAAACAATTAAAAATTATAAACAGCTTCAATATCTAAATGGTTGAGTGGTAAAATTATGCATGATGTATCAATTCAAGGACAGAAAGAATGATATTAGGTGCACACCTATTATCCCAGCACTCAGGAGGCTGAGGCAGAAGGATCACTGGGAGTTTGAGGCCAGTCTGGGCTATACAGTGAGATCCTGTCAAAAGAAAGAAAGAAAAGAAGAGAAAAGAAGAGAAAAGAAGAGAAAAGAAGAGAAAAGAAAAGAAAAGAAAAGAAAAGAAAAGAAAAGAAAGAAAATGGGACAGTATTGAGCGATAGAAAGGGAAGAAATACTGATAATTGCTGCAACATGGCCGGGTGTGGAGGGCACACCTAGAATCCCAGCACTTGGGAGGCTGAGGCAGGAGCCATGTTCAAGGCCAGCCTGGGCTACACAGAGAGTACAAGGTCAGCCTGAAATACAAAGTGAGACCCTGTCTCAAAAAAACAGAACAAAACAGAATTGCTACAACATGAATGAGCCTTGAGAATATGATGCTAGCTCAAAGAAGCCAGTTACAAAAGACCACATATTCATTTATATGAAATGTCCAGAATAAATAAATAAATAAATGTACAAAGAAAGTTGAGGAGTTACCAGTAGAAGGCTTGGGGACAAAAGGAGAGTAACAGCCAATAAAAAGGGAGTTTCTTTTGATTATGATGAAAATATTCTAAAACTGATTGTGAGGGAAATGCAGGTCAGCGGTGGAACACTTGCCTCATGCCTGGGTTTGAGCTCTCGTACTACAGAACAGAAACAAACAAAAACTGGGTAATGATGTACAATCCTGTGTAAATAGACCAAAACCCACTAAATTACATGCTTTAAATGTGTTGATTATAATAACTGAAATATACCTTCATAAAACTGTTGAAAATGTTAATAGTGATAATGTTTGGGTATAGGATTATAGGAGGTTTGTTTTAATTTAGGCTTACCTGTCCTTTCTGACTTTTCTACAAATATAATTATTTTGAGTGATTAAAAAAACTCATCATACAGAAAACACAAAACACACACCAAAAAAACCTGGAAAAAAACCAACGGAGACACATTTTTCCTTACAATACAGTATTAGCAATGACCCCCACAGGCCAGCAGGACAGCAGCTAGGCAAAACATGGTCACTGCCACATCATCCCTGATCACCTACACTCCCCAACCTGTGGGTAAGCCACAAGCTCAAATGCTTTTTGCTTGAGTGATGATTTACTAAGGCACTATTATAGTGACAAATGTATGGCATACTCAAAACATTTCCCAGCAAGTTATAGGAAACATTCTATGAAAAATACACAGCACATATTTTTACACCACCGAATATGCTGTATGTTGGTACATCAACAAAAACAATAAGATAATCAAAGATGATATGGAGACCATTTAAAACTAACTACATTTTTAAAAAGGAATGCAAGGAAGGGAATTCTGATTATTATTATTATTATTATTAATTCTATTTTCCCAACTGTATGTGGTCTATTGCACTCATTTGAACATCTCTCCAAGCTGGGCATGGTGGTGCACATCTGTAATCTAAGCACAGGGAGGCTGAGGCAGGACAGCTGTATCGGGTTTGAGGCCAGCCTAAGAGCTACACAGCAAGATCCTATCTCAAAAATAAAACATATGGGCTGGGGATTTAGCTCAGTGGCATAAAGCACCTGCCTGGCAAGTGCGAGGTCATGAGTTCAATCCCTGGTACCGCAAAATAAATAAATAAATAAAACATAGTTGAATAGGTGGACATTTATGAAAAAAAACAAAATAGAATAAAAAACAAACAAAAAAATAGTGACTGAACATCTCTCCAATGTGTGGCTCTGAAGCAGAGAGGTCTGAAACCAAAGATGGAATATGGGTAAAGATAAAAAGAGGGAACAATTCTCAGCTGCTGAGAAAATATATCCACCCTGCATATTTATTAATCATAGACTATGATTCACCATACATAGTTTTTAAGCCAACATCATAGTTTAAGTCATATTGCTAGGTTACGGGCCCCTGAGTTATTTGAAAATAATAAAGATGGAATCCATTACAACAACACATTAAGCTTTTCCCCTGTATCATCTCTTCAGGGAGAACATCTGATCATTATAAAATACCCAAAATACTCAACATATAGAGTATCTTGGATCTTGAAACCAAAGAGGTTTCCAATGAAAATGAAATAGTTATCCAGTGATTGGTCATCCTAAGAAATGGAGTAGAAAACCTTAGGTAAGCAAGTAACCACATCTCCCAGGCCCACGGGTGGCAGAACTATGCTAAACAGTCAAGTGAAGAAACTTTCACATAGCTTGCTGGATTTATATTCAGACACACAGTCTATCATTTAACTTTCTCAAGAATAACTCTCAAACACATTATCTCTTGTGCTCTGAAAAGCAGTACTACTGCAAAAAGCTGAGTGGAGCAGGTGAATTAACGAAACACACATGTGCACAACTGTTTAAATTCACAGTCAGCAATCCTACACCAAACTTAATGAAACATTCTACTCAGGCTTCAGTATAAATAGTATAAATGCAGGTAATTCATGCAGGTGATAACAATAAACGATAATCTAGGACTTTTTTTTTTTTTTGTACCAGGAATCAAACTCAGGACCTTGTGCTTGCCAGGCACGTGCTGTGCTACTGAGCTACATTCCCTGCCAAGGACATGTTTAATTAAGACTCATCTCTCAGATGTACAATGTGCTTTTATACACACACGGTCCTCAGTTCTCAGTGACTTCTTTCCTCCTTCCGCATTAAACTAATAATCCATTCTGGCTAAGTACACTTGATATATTTCAGCTAAAAATTTATTTGACCTCACATGCTACAGATCATTTTGGCAAATTGAGAAGTAGCATCTAAACACCATAAAATGAGGTCTACTGACAATGATGATGCAATGCCAACCAACACCAACATGAGTCTATAAAGAAAGGAAAAACTCCAGTCTGACTAAAAGACAAGTAACAAGAGACATCCTTGCCAGGTATGGTGGCACATACTGTAATCCCAGCACTTGGGAGGGTAAGGCAGGAGATTCCCCTACAGTTTTTCTTTTTTCTGTTTTTTTGGACACAGATTTTACTAGTTCAGGCGGGCCTTGAACTCCCTATGGAGCGCCCAGGATGGCCTTGAACCTGCATTGATTCTCTGGCTTCTGCTTCCCAGAGTACTGGGATTACAGGCATATGCCACTCTGCTGGGATTCCCCACAGTTTTGAGGTCAGCCTGGGCTACCTAGTGAGTTCACAGCCAGCCTGAGATCCTGTCTCAGGAAAAAAAAGCAAACAACAACAATAACAGACAGCCTTGAGTGCTCAACAATACAGATGTTAATTGTATTTTGGATCTGATAGCCTCGAGGCTCATACACTGAAAGAAAATCACAGTTACATCATCAATCAAAAAGAAATATCCAAATATTGCAAACACGTTAAAAAATAATAACTTAAGAGTAACTCTGGTACTTTGCCCAGGAAATAAAGAATTTACATTTATTATGTACTGTGTCCAAAGTGGCTAGCTTCACATGTTAGCTGTCTCCATGTCATATACCAGGAAACAGAGTCCCTATAAAATACAATAACTTTCCTAGGGGCATAGCTAGCAAGTGACCTGTTAGAACTTTGAAATGTCTAATTTCACAGTCACTGTATTCTGTACAACAGTATTGATGTCTACTGTACATGCCAACTTTGCCACAAATTTCACCTAGAATTTTACAATAATAATTCTTACTTTGTTTGGGGCTCAAAACTTTTACTAGGAGAAAAATCTGCAAGTAAATTTTTGACCTTTCACTGGAAAGCATTTGCAGTAAAACATGACCTTTTGATAAGGGTCTGGAATATTTTATCATGAATTCTAAGAAGTCTGAATTTCTAAATACAATTTGGAAATATTTACATGAGCTGAAACTATAGTCTTAACTAAAGCTAAACAGTTATTTTTGGCTCCTTAGTCTAAGTTACTTAATAACTAAAACACTACAATGCGGCAAAAGAATAGCAAATACAAAGATGTGGGGGGAGAAAGCACGTACACCTTGGCACTTGACAATATGAAATGACCAACTTCATGTCAAATGTTTGGCCACTGTTTACACTCTTTACTGGTCAACAGATGCCAGACAAGAGTTATATAAATCCAGGGTAAAGTGTTCAAGTTCAAAACCTGAACCCAGTTATAAAAGTGACTTTTTATTTTTATTTATTTATTTTTGGTGCCGGGGATTGAACTCACAACCTTGAGTTTGCCAAGCAGGCACTTATGCCGCTGAGCTAAACCCCCAGCCCAAGTGGCTTTCTTTTAATTTAAAAAAAATAATAATAACATACCGAGGTTCTATCATAAAGTGTTCACAAATTTTCCCTTTTCAATAAAAAACCTGAATTCAGAATGGCATAGTGGCACATGCTTGTAAACCCAGCACTTGGGAAATGGAGAAAGAAGGACCACAGTGAGTTCAAGGCCAGCCTGAGTTACATAGCAAAATGCATCTCAACCACCTCCTCCCACAAAAGGTGACCTTATTTACAACTTCATTGGATTCCAAATTCTTGTTACCCTACGAGCATTGACAATTATTTCCCCGAAATGCTTTAGAGTTCAAAGAGTTCAGGCTGTGGCTGGCCTGAAGGTCCACATGTCACTTCTCCACCTGGACAGCTGGCACATGATATGCCATATTAAAGAGAACACAGTACCCTTTTAAAGAGGTCATTAAACAGAACCTGCACAAATGTGCCAGACCCACATCCTGAACAATATGTGTTTTTCAGGAAAGCATTTACTTCGTTCAACCATAAGATAAAAACCAAGGCTGCCCTCAAAATATCCTCGGTGCCCAAACCCACAGTCTGAGCAAAGGTCATAAACAGTTAAATAAACAATGTAAACCGGATTCTATCATTCTTCCCTTCTCCAGAAAAAAACAGTAAGGTTGGACATGGTGGCGCATTCCTGTAATCCCAGCAATCCCGAGACTGAGACTCAGGCACCGCCGCGAGTTCGAGGCCAGCCTGGGATTCAGAGTGAGTTTAAGGGCAGTCTGAACTGCACAGGAAAACCCAGTCTCAAACAGGCCAAGAAAAAAAGATAAAGACAAAAAGACGTTTCTGACGGCCCCACGGTGATCTCAGGTGAGGAGGTAAGTTTCTCATTTTAAAGTTTTCAAGCGTCTTCACTGCTAGCTCACCTGGGGTCTTAAAAGAGTCTAACTGCCACAGTTTAATTCGCTTCACGATGCCTTGTGCAGAAAAGGAAGCCTCCTGCCTCCCAATACCAAAGAACCTGCGGGGCAGGTAAGCAGAATCTGTAGTCTTTCGGTAAAAATGCTTACTTACCTACCATTTCCTGATGAATTCGCTTCCCAGAGTCGCATTTTTAAAAAGTTTAAACAAGGATTCCAAAGTCACGTCATCCCGTCCCCTCGATCACTGAGACCACTGTCAGGCTCACCCAAGCCCACCTGTATGGAGGGCCCAGTAGGGGGGCGGCCGGCGCCGGGCCCCGGCCTTTTGGAGACACCACGAAGTTGCGTCCGCCCGATCCCGGGAGCCGCTGCCCTTGACAGCCGTGCTGGCTCGGAGGCCGCGGTGGTGGCGGACGCCTTGGCGTGGCCGGCCGCCGCCACGACTCGGACCGGGAAGACGCTCGCGGCCCCGCGCCGCCTCCCACGCCCGGCTCGGGCTTCAGCTGGGCTCGCAACCTCTGGCAGCCACTGCGCCGCGGCTCCGATCCTGTCCCAAAGACCGCGCCACCCTCCCTGCCGCGAGTGACCCGGCCGCCGCGGGCTCTCCCCGCGCCGGTCACTCACCCCAGGGCCGGGCAGCAACAGCGCCATCAGTAGCAGTAGACGCCAGACCGGCATGGCGGGGACTCGGCCCTGCTCCCGGCTCCACCGGCCGGCTCCGGGGTCGGTGCGGACGGAGGACTGGGCGGGGGCGCCGCGACGACTGCGCGGCCGCGGGAGAGCTTTGACGAACGCAGGGATGACTAGGTGGCGGTGGCACCCCCATTCCCGGCCCTATAAGCGCCGGGTGCCACCGCTTCTTCCGGTCGGGGCGGGGCAAAGGGGCGGGGCAAACCTGGGAGGGGGCGGAGGCCGGGAGGGGCGGTCCCGAGCGGCCTGGGGCGTGGTCTTGGGCGGGGCTGCCTCGGGGGCGGGGCGGGGAAGGTTTTTGTCCTTTGCGTTCAGCTGCAGTCTAACGCGCTGCTATCAAGTTAGCAGGCTGAGGGAGACCGACAACCCGTCTCCCCCGGAGGCTCAGCTCACCTGGCCGGGGGACCCTCAGTCAGATTTGACTGAGAGAAAGGCCGGGACCTGAGCGGTTCCGGGTGCCTAGGAGCCACTTCTTTACCTTCCCGCCGCGGTGGAATCGTCGGCGAGGATCACTGGGGAGCCTGAGGATCTCGGCAGCGGACCGGGGTTTCAGCAAGCACGCGTGGAAGCCTGCGCGGCAGTTGCAGAGTTCACAGCCGAAGGTCCTCCAACTGTGCGTCGTCTACGCGAAAGTCCTCTTTCTTCCCCTTCTTTGCTCTCAAGAACTCCCTTCACATTACGGCCAGAGGCCACCAGTTCCCCCTTGGAATGAACCACAGCCAAGTCACCATCAACAAAAATTGTAAGGAAACTATTTGGGCTGTTTTGTTTTTATAACATTTATACATGTGACCAACTTAAGCTTGAGAGGACGCGTGTCACAACTCGTTGGAGGGAGTGAGTAGTGAGTTGAGAACTACGAGGTCTATTCGAAAGTTGAGGGCTATTAATCAGAATTAACCCAGAAGCTGTTCGGTCACTGGATCTCAAACTGCTGTCCACTAAATTGGAAGGCAAAAGACATGTTTTTCGTAATAAGACAAAAAACATCTGGGTGTGGTGGCACATTCCTGTAATCCCAGCAGTAAGGAGGCTGAGGCAGGAGGATCTCCTGAGAGTTCAAGAACAGCCTGAACTACATAATGTGACGCTGGCAATAAATAAACAAGATTTGGAGTACAAGGAAAAGTATCTGCACCAGGTGTGGTGGGGTACACTGGTAATCCCAGCACTCCAGAGGCTGAGGCAGCTGGATCACTATGAGTTTGGACCCTGTCTCAAAACAAAACAAGTATGTTATTCTCTTATTTTTTCCTGACTTGCTTACATGACAGCCTAAGATTTTTAAGGATTCAAGAGAAAGAGAAAGCAACCAGAAAAAAAAAATCAAGAAGCAGCAGGGGAGTGCACTGTGGGTCAATCCTACCCAACTACAAGAGACAGAAATACTCACAGAAGACCAGATCTCATAGAATTCCCCATTTCCTGGTTCTCAGCTAAGAGACCTATCCTACCCTGGTGGAGGATCCCACACACTGGTTTAAGAGTGGGGCAAAGTCTTGGGAACTGAGAAAACTGTAGACACATTTTGAAAATTTACCCAAATGTCTAGTTGCAAACAGAGAGGTTTGGGATTAGCAGAGAGAAATAGGCAAACAGAAGCCCAGCACACCTGAGCATGGTGTCCAGGTGTCCAGTGCGGGGGGGGGGGGTCTGCAGCCACATAGCAAGGAGGAGCTCTTTAATGATTACCTGTCTGGATTGCAAGCTGACAAGGCCTATGAGACCACATGGCTGAGTTAAAAAAGAAGTGGAAAACAGTTAAAGACCGTTTTCAAATCCCTTCTCTGGTGTATTTTCTTGAACACAGTAAGTCTGAGAGGGGAACTCACTGTGCTGAAATTCTGGCAGCCCTCCGACAATTCAAAATGTCACTGTGACCCAGTGCATGCAGCAGATGATACATAAAGGGGAATGCTGACCTCAGTCTGACTCATAAATCAGTTTTAAAGGTCCTAGAAACAAATAAAAATCATCCAAGGAACCTGAGCCAGACAGGTATATTTATCTTGTGTTCAGCTGGACCAAATGTCCAGGCCTTAATTGTGCTGTTAGATGATCTTAGAATTTCTTATGCTGAGGTTACTCGTAGGCTTAACCAGATGTTATCCCTTGTATGTAGATGTCCCCCCAAAGTCTCCTGTGGTCATAGGTGGGGCTTTTCAGAGATGGCGGATCTAGAGTATATGACACTCAATTGATTCATGGTGCAATGCTAGGATTAAAGGCGTGAGTGCTACCAAACATAAGTAGCCTGGATAAGATATAAGGGATAGAAAGAGCTGTGGTCATCCCTTGTTGCTTTGCTGCCTTCTGCCTGCCATGAACTGTTTCTCTCTGATGTCCCTCTGCCGTGCCACCTATCATGGAGCTAGCTGATTATGGATTGAAACCTCTACAAACTGTGAGCTAAATAAACCTTTCCTGCTTTAAGTTTGGATGTTGGGCATTTTGTCTCAGCAATGGGAAAAGTAACTGACAGCAGACCACATGCTTCAGGTATTGTACTTCTCTTGGCAAGTTAGACTGATAAGCTCTGGTTTTACTTATGGGGTATTGCCCATAACCTTGTTCCCTGTCTCAGTACCTACTTTAGATGGCTTTTCATTTACAATGAAGCAAAATCTGGCATCACTGATAAACACAGAAATGGAAATATTTTGCAGGTGCTTTTGAAATAGATCTGCCCACATAAAAGACATGAAAATGGGTAGTAAATGACCTTCTGGAAGTCTCATTAAATAGCATCCACTAGCTGGGTGTAGTAGTGCATGCCTGTAATCCTAGCACCTGGGAGGCTGAGGCAAGAGGACTACCATGAATTCAAAGGCAGCCTAGGCTACATAGTGAGTCCAGGCCAACCTGAACTACATAGCGAGACTACCTCTCAAGAAGTAAAATAGCATCCACTAATCAAAGCCGAGATCATGGTCTTGGTGTAAAATAATCCCTTCTTTGCCACATTAAAAACATATATACTTTTAGGTTCAACAAAGACTGCAGCAGGACCTAAATATGCCTAGGAGGTAGAAAAAAGTACGTTTTTAAAAAATCTTATTTTCACTTCTCTTTGAATCAGTGGTTCCCAAAACTGGAGTTTGTTTGTTTGTTTTTAATTCCAACATCTTTTTGCGCTCCATTCCCTTACTGATTCAGAATCTATCTTCAGGAGGCAGAGCCCAGGAACCTATCCAAGACTAACTCACTTTTGAAGCCCTGTGCTAATTCCTGTGATCAATAATCCTTAGTGTTTATTTTAGTAAATGTTGCCCTCTAGTGGAGTAATTATGATCTAGCTCCTAGAGGTAGGTCCTAGAGATAAAAATTTGCACCTGATTCGTGTTTTAACCCCCACACTCCCTTAAGGATTAAGCTAGTTTTCTGGATCTTGGGTGCTCTCCTTCACCTGTGGAAACTAGAAAATCATCCTACAATGATTGTCAGGTTGACTTGCAAATAGCTATTAAGAACAGTAAGCTACTTTTGAAGGAGACTTGAAGAATTTGTAAATCCAAAAAGAGGAGGTCATATTTGAAAGCTCACGGGAACATCTTTATCAGAATAAATCCAGTCAGATTTGTTTTGGTACCACGATGCTGCTGCTAATTCCAAAAAAACTTGAACTTGAAGCATGTATGGGATAGTTATGGGATTTTTTTAAAAAAGTGAAACAGGAGTCAGTCTTTGGTAGCAAGCTACATTTTTATCTCCTTCCTGTCCTAATGTTTAGGGGAACTTTAAAAAGTGCTGTCACCAAGAACAGTTTGGTTCTCAGTAAATAGAACTTTGGCTCTTCTTGTTCTAAGATGACTGGACTGGAAAAGATTGTGATAGCCAGTTTATGAACTTCTCTACCACGGAATCACACTACTGCACACACTTTTTTACAGTGGAAAAGGCCTTATTTCTTTGTATCAGGGTTATTATTTTTTTACTCTTTGCTGTTGTTTAGAAATGTGTAAATACCTGCTTTATAGGTTCACCTTGCACAACAGTTCTAACAGGTAGATATCACTAGGCCTCTCTTGCAGATGACATACTAAGATTTAGAAAGTTTAACAGCACAATTGAAAGGATACAGCCAGGGGCTGGGGATTTAGCTCAACAGCATAAGCGCCTGCCTTGCAAGCACGTGGTCATGAGTTTGATTCCTGGTACCGATTTAAAAAAGAAAAAAAGGATACAGCTAGAAAAAGGCACTGCCTACATTAGAATCCAGTGACCTATTTAACTTCAGTTTGATGATATGATACATTCCACCATTAACAGGTTATTCTTGTCCCGGTGCACAGCATTATGACAAGTTACCACTGAGTGATAGCAAATGTAGTTAGTGTCCCAGGCTGGAATTTTCTGGAATACAGTTGTCCCTTTATAGCCATAACAGATTGGTTTCAGAAGCTCCCTATCTCCCTGAAGATATCAATATCTCATGGATGATATGAAAATGTCTTATATAAAATGTCATGGCTGAGCATGGTGACACATGTCCATACTCAGGAGGCAGAGGCAGGAGGATCACTGCGAGTTTGAGGCTAGTTTGGGCTGTGTAGTGAGTGAGCTACAGAGTGAGACCCTATCTCAAAAAAAAAAAGCCATAGTATTTGCATAATCCTGTGTATACTTTAGTATATGTGCTGCCTAAGCGAGCACAATCCTGTGTATACTTTAAATAATCCTGCATACATTAATCTCTAGATTGCTAATAATACATAACAAAATATAAATGCTGTACAGGTAGTTGTTATACTTTATTGTTTGGAGCTGAATGAGAAGGAAAAAAGTCCTGTATATGTTCAGCACAGGTGAAAATGTTTCTCCAAGTATTTTTGATCTATACTTGGTTGAATCCACAGGTATGAAGCTTGTGAATAGGGACTACTGATTGCTAATAACAACCAAATGTTTGAACAAACATGGTGTGGTATAGGGGCACGACCTCCAATTATTATAGATAGCTAAATTAAATAAATATTAATATGCAGTCAGGGATTGGGCCCTCAAAAAGTCAGCACAAAAAAATAAAGGCATCAGAATGATGGCTGGAGGCAAACAAACCTAAGAGAGCCAGGCCTCAGGATAATAGCCAGGACTGCAAGATAAACAGCAACTCGAGATTACACTGTTAACTAGCACCACCGGATTCGGTGGGCCCAATGAGGCATAGACTGGAAACTGGAACATCTAGACCCATGTCCTCCTCCCTTCCCCTGAGTTCCTTTGTTCTTTCCATATACTTTTGCTATATGGCTCGTTTCTCTACTGGGTCAATATTAGCTACATGACTGTACTTGGAACCCTATAGGTTGTTGCAGTTTGATCCACATTTTACCCACACTGTGATTTTGCCATTACCCCTAATAAAAGAGTCTTAGTGGCCACTCACTCAGAACTCCTCCTCGGAATCCAGGAGCTATTCTTCTTCTTCTTCTTCTTTTTTATTGTACTAGGGATCGAACTCACAACCTTGCGCTTGCCAGGCAGGTGCTTATGCCACTGAGCTAAATCCCTCTCTTACTTCTAATAAAACTCTCCTAACTTCCTTCTTTGGTTCATGACTTTTTTCCTCAGTGTTATAAGACCACTAACTCAGCATATTTTACATAACAGTTCAGGACTTACATTTTTCCTCAAAATGACAGATGAACTGTCATGATTTCATTTTGAAGTTAGTATGCAAAAATATAGCAGCCATCTGCTGAGAGTAGCAAGATTCCTCACTGTCCTAGGGGACAGTCCAGGCTAATTCTAACCTGTTATTTGTTGGTTTGCTTCTGAAGTGTTTTTCACACCCATCTGTGTCAAGTCTATATGCCACCATGGCAAAGTATACAAAATGTTATCAGTTTATAGTACAATACTGCCTCAGTTCATATGAATGCCTCCATCACAAACAATTCGGCTCTCAAGCAAAATTTAACAAAATTTTGTTTCCATTCACAAACTCCACATCACGTGACAAACACAAATGCAAGCACGGCATCTTCTCCAAAATTGTAAAGCTAAGGTTGTAAACTGAGGTTTCACTGTATTGTATATTAATAATGTTAAAGGACCAATATGAAAATGGCCATCCTGTCAAAGTTCCTCCTCTTCTTCATTGGCCAGACTCTCCTAATCCCCTAGGGTCTGGCTTAATTCCACAGAACTCTCTGGAACCTTCTCTCAAACAGCTCATAAATGTTCTTCCCCTCATAAATCCCAGGGCCCAAATTTCATCTTTTTTTTCCCCGGGTATGTCAACAGTTCTTTCTTCTTGAAATTTGCTACCTTAGAATATCATTTCCTGACTTTCTTCCTGTTTCTCTGCTTTTATTCTTTCTTCTACAGGATATGTTTATTGTGGCTTAATATGTAGGAATAACCTATTCTTTCTCCTTTTTCTGGAGAACTCACCCACCATAATTTGTAGTCAAAATTCAGAGCAAACAGAGAGTTTAGCATAATTTGGTCATCTTCATTTTACAAATGGCTTAGGTTTTAACCTCACCATGGATGATTACCGGGCATCCATTCATTTATTCATTCATTCTTTCAACAAATATCTTTAAGAGTTTCTAAATAAAAAGGATTGATGTCATAAAAAAAAATCAGGGCTGACAAGTAGGTAAAGGTGATGGAACATGTACAAAAAGACAAGGTACAAGGCTGACTGTGAAAAGTATGAGGAAGTAAGAATAAAAGCAGAAACAGAGCCATGTGGTGGAGAGGGAGACATCTGCTAGAAGGAGACGGGATGGGTAGAGCTGGGAGGGTTTAGCGGTGTCTGGCTGCACTTCTTACCAGATTTTACAGGAGAAAAGACAGTATAGGGCAAAAATAGCGAACCTTGTAGAGACCCCAAGTCCAAATGGTAAAGTGTCAACACTGCAAATTAACCTGAACACTGAGGTTTTAGTTTACAAAAAAGAAAAAGCAACTGCGATCTGAAGCTCAGCTGTTGGGGCAACTTGGCTCCTGTGCCAACAGATGGGGCTCTGTGTGCCCAGTACGGAAGCGTGCTACTGGTTTATCACCACTGTTGTAGGGGGACATGGAATATTTGAACAAAGGCCTAGGGTAAGGAAAGTCCATAGACCTGTTGTGAGTTCATACTCCCAAAGGAGAGGGGAAGAGAGAGGATGAGGAAGAGAGAGAGAGAGAGAAAATGAACAGGATAGATGTAAGTACATACGAGACCTTGCCAAGGTGAAATGGAATATATTTGACTAATGCAGTGATTCAAACAAGTTGAAAAAGGAAGAATTTAACAATGGTTCATTAAATATTTGCTGAGCTCCTGCCATGTTCAAGGCACTGTTCCCAATCCTGAGAAGCCAATGAACAGGAACTGGGGTCGGCCTGGCAGGAGGAGGAGGAGAAACACTGGGTGGTGTGGCCATCTGAGTGGGCTAGGTTTATCCTATCACTTTGTTGTGAGAACTGCTTTCCACACATGGGCCTAAACAGTTCTTCCCCTCCTGTTTCCCTTCCCATTACCAGGCAGAGCTTATACTGGACTGGCCCTGTGACTGGCTTTGATCAGAAGTGATATTCCGGGAGTCCCAAGCTCAAATTTTAAGAGACCTAACAGCTTCCTTTTCCTCCCTGTTGGTACACCCTCTCTTGAGGTCCTCCCTCTTGAAAACCAGCTTCCCTACACCTACCACACCCCTGCACCCCTGTAATGGGAGACGCCTAAACCACATGCCACACATAGGGCAGGTGGAAGAGAAGGGAGCTGCTCCCCTCAACAGCCCCGGCTGAGTGATCTATCTGGTTTGCTCCAGCTCAAACAAGCCCCAGGTGTCCTTAGCTGACACCACAGGCAGCAAAAAGAACCTCTCAAGGCTGAGCCCAGTTAACATAGAATTGTGAGAGGTAATAAAATGGTTCTTGTCTTAAACCACTGAATTATAAGGAGGTTCATTATGCAGTAATGGGTAACCAAAACAGTTACCTATGGAGACGCCTTGATTTGGCTCCTGGGTAGGCTTGTACCCAATCCGACTCCAACTAGAGCCAAGAAAAGACTCACTTCCTTCCTGGGTACAAAGTCAGGAAGTGTCAGTCTCCAGGGCTGCCTCCATCCGGTAAAGAAAGGTGATTCAAGCTAGGCATAGTTGTGCGGACCTGTGAGAGCAGCACTCTGGGGGCCGAGGCAGTAGAATCACAAGTTCAAGGCCAGACTGAGTAACTTAGCAAGACCCTGACTCAATAAAATAAAATAAAATAAAATAAAATTAAATTAAATTAAATTAAATTAAACTAAACTGAAAAGGTCTGGAGATACATAGCTCAGTGCAAAAACCCAGTTCCCATTCTTGTTTTTGAGCTTTTGTGCAATACCTCCTTGATCCATAGAAAGACACATGACTTGGACAAGCTGCCACCTCTGTCATGGAACAACCACTCCAGACCAAGATGTCTGTCTTTGTTCCACTTCCAACCTGGTGTGCTGGGTCAGCTCTCACAACTCACTTGCCTTGAGTCCCTTTAAACTCAGTGCTCTTCTTGTCTCTCTTCGAGCTTCAGGCTTTGGCTTCTGTATAATTTTCTATATAACCTGCCATTTCCAGTTACAGTGAATGCTGGATGAACTCAACCTTCTCAGAAAACAAGGAGTAGTTTTGAGTAGAATAGAAGGTAGGGCTGAGGGTGTAGCTCAGTGGTAGAGCACTTGCCCAGTCCTGGGTTCAAGCTCCAGCACTGCAGGGAGGGAAAAAGATACTTTTCTGGAGGCTGCATGTTACAGTGATCAAAGGCATAATTTTGAAATCAGTAATGAATTCAAATTCCAACTCTAACGGGGATTTATCGATTGTGTAAATGTAAACAAATTCATCTCCTTGAGCCTTAGTTCTCTGATTGCTCTGAGAATGACAGTTAAAAAATGACTAACATTACTTTGCAGGAATTCTCCTGAGAATTCAAGAGAAAGTGTGTACACTGTCTTCCGTGGGATAGGCACTCAGTAACTACCAGTTCTCAATTAGGAGACAATGCTACCGTGGCACGGCCTACCGAGGAGCTTGGATTTGATGAGATTCGCTCCTGCTCCTGCTGAAAGCCCATCAGTGTGTTCCTTTGCTCTTAGAAAACTCACTTTTGAGCCGGGGATTTAGCTCAGCAGCATAAGTGCCTGCCTGGCAAGCGTGAGGTTGTGAGATCCCTCATATAAAAAAAAAAAAAGGCAATTTTAGCAAGAACCACACTGGGAATGGTCCCCACCCACCACATCCTCCCTTGTTCTCCAACTCCAGCCTTAGTCGGTTTTTTCAGTTCGCAAAAAGGCCGCGCATCTCCCCCAGTCTCCTGTCCAGAGCTTCCTGCATCTAGAATAAGTGAAATCTATACCTTCAATTCTTCTGAGGTACATGCATCAGGAATGTGTGTGCCAATGTGAGATGGCTTCATAGAATAAGTAGGGGAATAAAAAACGTGTTAAGTACCTTGCTTTTTATATTAAGTACCTTTCTGCTGTGTTGGCAAAGATTGTTGCTTTGCTCTTGATTTTGAAAAATAGAAAATGTTCCTTTAAAAATGTGGGTTGTCTCCTTAACACCTGTGTCTTTTATTTCCTTTTCTGAGAGCCCCAGTTACCATTTGGACACGCCTGTTGTTCCTATGGGATTAACACCACTTCCCAGCTCCTGGAAGAGTCCAGAATAAATCAACCAGTCAGTATTTTCTATCTGCCTCCCAATAGGATGGGTTCAGGAATGAACAAGATGATTACATTTAAATTAGAGCGCACTTTCAGATGTATTTGGTGAAGTTGAACTACAATAACCCTTTTACAATTTTAAGTTGTATCTATAGGTAGAGTAGCTGGACTTTATTATAGGTCAGCTAAGAGAAATCTCTTGTAATAAGAATCAGAAGGGGGCAGGGATTTGGCAAAGACCGTTTTTAAAATGAAGATTTTATCTTAGTGAAGTAGCCAGCTACACAAGCGTTTTTGAGGCTTTGATAACCCCAGCTGATAGCCAAAACTGCTGTTTTAATAGCCACATGTAACTGTTCCCTCTGAAAGGACAGACCGTCAAAGGTGATTTTACCTACTTGCGGGTGTGTGTGTGTGTGTGTGGTGTGTGTACACACACACGCTTAGGCCAGGTTTGGGTGTAGAAAGAGACCAGGTGACACTCTTTGGAGCTAAGTATGTATTTTAAAAGGAAAAGAAACAAAAGTGGGGGGAGGTGCCCCTGTCTATGCTCTTCTCTGTCTCCAGGGTAAGGCACCCCCTAGACTTAACCCCCAGACTTAACCCAGTGCCGCAGCAGTGAACTGGAGGTGCAAGAAAGTGACCAGAGCTGGGTTAGCCCCCTATCATGCACCTGGCCCCCTGCCTCAAGGTCCTGTGGCCCTCAGACCATTAGCTACAGGGTTCCCTCCTTCGGAACCTCAGCATATCTCTGAGAATAGTGTCTTGCCTGGCTCTAGGAACTGGGGTCTGACTCTCTTTTAATAGGTTCTGTTTGAAACTTTCTAAACCCTAGGTTTGTTGTTATTGTTGTTGTTGTTGTTGTTGTTCTATCAGTGAATTTATCTGTGCCATAAGAACTAGTCCTTCTGCTCTGGAGTGCAGCATTCTGGAAGGGAGGGGAAGTGAAAGATAACTTCCAGTTATGCCTAAGGGTAAAAAGCCTCATACATTTGGACTAAAGCTTTTGTTTATTTTTGAGAGTCTGCAGATTAAATCTAGACCAGTTTTTTATATTTGATTATTTTCTAGAATATGGCCCAGAGATAAGTAAAGGTCAGCTTTATTCTGAAAGAGTCCCAGGAAAGGGAAACTCATCGTTCTGGAAACCTGGTCCTGGAATCCAGTAATCACAGAGGATTTCCTTGGACAAAACACTGTTATAAATTACATTATTTCTCAGGCACAGGCAAAGGAGAAGGGACAGAAGAGTGATTCCATGCATGATAAAACTAAATCTTAATTATCTCAAGGGCAGAAAGACAATCAAGACCAAGACTGCTTCCCAGGATGGGTCTCTCTCTCTCTCTCTCTCTCTCTCTCTCTCTCTCTCTCTCTCTCTCTCTCTGTCTCAGACTGCTACATTTTTAAACTTGACTGACTGCCAACGGATTTTCAAGTAACCTTCAATCAGGACTCTTATCCTAACACCAGCAGAAAGCAGAGAAAAGATCAAGTTAACCCTGTAGTTCTAGTTTAAGAATTTACAATGTACAAGAAATGTTTTAAGCACATTAATTAAACTAAAATACCAATTTAAATTAAAAGCCAAAAGTAAATTTACCAATTAGCTAAGATTTGTAACAATGGGTTCTTATTGTGACTTGGGTTGGAATTCATGCCACAGCATAAACGCCTTACGGTAGGCTCCCTGTTTTCACCGGGGTGCTGGGAGTTGTGTTTCTTTCTTTCTTTTTTTTTCCTGAGCCAAGGATAAGGGCAATCTTTATTCCCTTGTGTGGTGGTGGCCACTGGTCTAGGAGCTTGTCCCCTTTGGCAGATGCCATTTTTTCCTCGAGGTGGAGCTATTGATTCAGGGTTTGGGGTTTTAGGCTGAGGGTACAGATTCCAGAGAATCCCACGTGAAGGAGAAACCAGAGTGAATCCTCTCTTTTCTTTTTAAATCCCTCAGGTTTTTGTTTGTTTGTTTGTTTTGTTTTGTTTTGTTTTGTTTTGTTTTGTTTTTTAGAGGGAAGAGAACTGGTCCTTGCTGCTAACATAGGGCATAATCTATTTCCTCCTGAAACTCCAGTCTTTAATATTAACAAATTCAATCAATAATCAATAAATTCAGTCCTCTTTCGATTTGAACTTCGACCAGAAGATGGATGGGGCAAGGATGGGATTTGTGTCCAAATGAAACAACAATATTTCATCATCTGAGATTTCTATTTTTTGTCTATGGGTTGTCATTAAAAGTCCTTAAAATCAAGCTGAGGGGACTATTAGAGCATTTTATTCCCTGAGTTGCATGACTGTCCTTACTGAGAGACTTATTTATTTATTATTCTGTTTGTCCCAGAGCCCAAGTAACCTCTGGCATGCTCAAGATGTCTTGCCTTTGGTTACTTTCCATTTCACCAGAAATCACCGCTCTCACCTGAAACCATCCTGATCTCATCTGAGATCATCTGG
Source organism: Hydrochoerus hydrochaeris (assembly GCA_004027455.1). Classification (NCBI taxonomy): domain Eukaryota; kingdom Metazoa; phylum Chordata; class Mammalia; order Rodentia; family Hydrochaeridae; genus Hydrochoerus; species Hydrochoerus hydrochaeris. Next base: position 84,267 of record PVLA01006044.1, on the reverse strand, counting down.
ACCTCACCTGAGGTCACACTGGGCTAGGGCCAGAATAACCAAACACCAAAAGCAGTATGAGGCCAATCAAGGAGCTGGACAAGATCCCCAGCTACTTGGGGGTGGGTGGTACGGCAAAAGGATGCAATAAGAAATAGAGACAAATTTAGTAATGCATGACAGAGGGGCTGAGAGGTCAGTGACTCAGGATGGCAAAGACGATGACACTCGAAACTAGCCACTATTTATTGGGTACACACAATAGTCAGAGAGAATACTGGATGACCTAGAGGGTAGCAGTGATCTTATGCTGATACAATCTTGCCCTGGAGTGTCACAGCATCACAGGCCCATTAAGGCCTTTGTTAAGACCCGGTTGGACCTTAGCCTCAATTTATAATTTGTGGTCCCCAACATTTCCCCTTTTTTGTTTTTATAATTGCAGCAGTTGAAACAGCATACAGGCTATGATGACCATCACAGCAACAAACATGTTCTCAGGAGTTTGTGGGAGGCCCTATCATGTCACCAGCACGCGAGCCTGCTGTTATCTTTTTTAGTGTCCCCATGTCATGGGTTTTTTAACCTGCATGGATCTCAGTACTTGTGGTGTTGGGCTCTCCAGGGTCATTTCTAAGAGTGCTGGCACTGAAGGGTCAGATGGGAATAGGCTCTACCATGAGGCCTAATTGTTCCTATCTCCATGCTTGCATGTTCCTGGAGGGCAACCATAATGGCATCCCATTGTCTGTTAACACACAAACACACCCTTGACCCTGTGCTAGTAACTGCACGGGCCATCCCACTTTCTGTTAGGACTTGCTTTTATAGGACTTGAGCCTTAGGTGTGCTAATCAGATTTGTCCTTTTACCAATGAAGTTTTGATGGAGGGTATTTACTTTCTGCAAGTGGATTTTAAAAGTGTAAGGTAAGGGCTGGGGATTTAGCTCAGCAGCATAAGCACCTACCTGGCAAGCACAAGGTAGTGAGTTTGATCCTTGGTACCAAAAAAAAAAAAATTCTGATAAGAAAAAATAAGATAAAGATATCAAGATCTAATTATGTGTATAGATATAACCATATTCCCCCTTTTTGTTTTTTTTAATTGTGTTTTAAAGCAATTTTTTTTTAGAAATTAGAGCATGTATAATCAAAATATGAGTACTAGAATGGAAAGGCAGGTTGGGAAAAAGGCGAAATCTAGAAACTGTTCCTAAGAGACTACAATATCAATTGTAACCACTGACTCTCAGACTCCTCTTAGACTCTTGGTGGAGTCTGATATTTTGACATAAGTCTCTCTATTTTAAGCTGATTTTGCTAAAGAATTTAAAGATTTTTAGCTGGGTATGGTAGCACATACTTGTAAACCCAGCACTCAGGGGGCTGAGACAGGAGGATCACCCCAAGTTTGAGGCCAACCTGGGCAACATGAGTTCAAGTCCATCCTGTACTACAGAACAAGACCCTGTCTCAAAAAAAAATTTTTTTTTAATTTTTTAAAATTAAATTTTTAAAAAAATTTTTTAAAATATTTTTTTGACCCATAACAGTAGTTAGCTACCAGTAAAGCTGAAAACTAGCAGAAGGGGTCAGTGATTGGAATCCCTTTTTATATCTACCTTATTATTATGGCATCGTTTTATGTATCTTTTGTTTATAATTTTCTGCTGGGTGTTCAAGACCAAGGTAAAATGAGACCTGTGTTCATCAAAATTAACCTCTTGCTGTCTATCAAGGTTAGTTAAGTCTTCTTAGGCATTTCTTTAGAAACATGCGTAGAGCCTCTTAGCTCCTCTGTCAGGGTCAGCCATCTGGAGGGGTCAGGCCTTGCTTGACCATGCTGCTTTCTGTGAAGGCATGGGAGACTTTTCCCTCTCAGTGACCCTCCTTTGGCACACTGTACACTTGTTGATTCCTGTCCTCTCAGGTCCAATCTCTCTGTTCAAGAGGTTTGGTGACTCAACAAAGTTGTAGGATCTCATAGAAAAGGTTCCCTCATGTCCTACATCCTCCTTGACCTTGGAGGGCCAGTGCCAAAATATTGGCTGCCCTCTTGGTCCAGTTATTATCTAGTTCTGGTCTCTAAACTTTAGTTGTTGAACAGCCAGAAGAGAATATCAGTGACATCAGCATTGTTGTGGGAGCAATGAGCTTAGCTATTAGAATTTTACCTGAATAGCAAGCCCTTTCAAATATACAGTATTGCCAGAGACCTATTGTTCTTTATGTTACGGTTGTTTTGGTAGTTGAATCTCAGCAGAATATTAACAGACAATAGTTATGTAAGTTTTACAGAGAAAATGAGATCAAGAGACACATATAGTCTGTTAACATAACAATCGTGATAACATTATTTTTGTAATACACTTAAATATCCATCTTAGTATAGAATAGAGTGACACATAACATATACATTACAAAAATTTTTTTTCAATTCTCATTTGACTTGTGATCTAATGTTAGCTTGAAATATACTTCCTATCCCAGTAGCTGGATCATAAGCAATCTCTGAGTCTAAAAGAAAAAGGTTATCACTATAAAAATTATTTTACTTCTTAGTAGACCTGTACACCTAGAAGGCATGAATACATTTAATACACCATGAGATTATCAATAATGAATATCATAGCTACATGGAAATCTTTGTCTCTTAATTTAGTTTTGTACCAAGAGCAAATTTTAATGAAACTTTATTGTTTTATCCACAGAAAGCTTAACTTTTTCATGATGACCAATACAAACACATTACAATAATATGTTTAGCAATGTTTATTGGGGTACGTCTCCCATTAGGTTAGGGAAATAGGGCCCTATTAATGAAAAAAGGCTGATGCTCCTTTACTCACCAAGAGGAGTCTTGTCCAACAGTTTTCCTAATCCCCGTTTATCTTAACAGATTTTTGATGACCAACAAGAAAGAGATTATAACAATTAACACATTTTTAACCAATGAAAGAGTCTCAAGTTATTGTAAACAGACAACAATATGTATTACATTTTAAAACTAACCTTGACATCATTTTGATCAGCTGGCAACTTGGGCGGAAGCGTGTGCTTAGTTCTTATGACATCTATAAACCAGTTTACGTTATAGACAAATGTTTTAAAAGTCCAAAAAGATAAAAACAAGAAAAAACTTGTCGAGCTCAAACAAAACAGCTTTAAGTATGATAAGTAGTTACAAATTAGACAGACAGACAAATACACATGAGACAATTAGTACCTTCAGATGTATTTAGCCAAGTTAAAGTATAATAATTTTTTATGGTTTTTATGTTTGTAACTATAAACAGACTAGTTAAAACTTTTTGTAGGTCAATTAAAAGAAATATTTTATAATAAGAATTAGAAGAAATAAAACCTTTCTTATAGTATTTTTAATTTTGTTTTAAAGAGAATAAACCAAACAAAATGAAATAGAATAAAGTCAATCAGGGCCAGGAGTATAGCTCAGTGGCACAAGTGCCTGCCTGGCAAGCTTGAGGTCGTGAGCTTGATTCCTGGTACCAAAAATACATGCATACATACAAATAAAGCCAATAAAAAGAAAACCATAAGACACAATAAAATCAAACAAAACAGAATAAAAACAATCAAACCAAAACAATGAAAGTGATACAGGACTTCAAGATAAGAGGAAATCAATAATAGGTACCATAATATATCTTGTTATCTTCAAAATAGCTGCCCATACCATCAGACATAATAGAATCTACAAAACAAAACAGAATAAAACCAAACCAAACAATGAAAATAATTTAGGACTCAAAACAAGGTAATAGGAAATTAACAATGTCTACCACAGAAGGAATAAAACCTTTCACACATAATCAATATTTTTTTAAATTTTTATTTTGTCTTAAGAATTTTGGCAACTCCATGCCCTCCTTCTTCATTTAGCCTCTGATCAGTCACTTCTATAATTTGGTAAGTTTCTCTTACCAACTCAGACCTTCTTTTTGTTCTAACTGCATTTGTGGGGTCCCCCTCTATGAGATTTAAAATAGCTTGGGTTAACACTGAACTTCTATATGATTTGTTTATTACATCTTAACAGGTTTTTAGATGATTTTTAAGCTTTTTTGTGGCCTTGACCACTTTAAGGGCCTGTTTGTAATCTTTTTTTGTATTTTTTTAATTTGTATTTTTAAAAGCTAAGTGAAGCACAATAATTTTGGACACTTGTGAATGAGGGATCTGTCTGTAGATTGCCTCCTGTATAGCTGCGACGACAGACACATGCCACCATCCCCAGCATAACCAGGGAAAGGAGAGGGGGAAGCCATCTCTCTGCTACATGGCTCCACCACCGGCCTGCCAGTGTTGCTGCTATTAGACAATAGGGGCAGTGGCTGTGCCTTCGGGGAAGTCGTGGCTGGGTGCAGGTGAGGGCACAGGAAGGGCACAGCTGCCTGGCAGCCCAAGAAGCCTGAGCTGGGACTTGCAGCTGGGATGCAGCCTGTGTCTCCCACCTTGACTGACATGATGTTTTCACAAAGCTGGCAACTGGGCTTCTCACAACCGTCTCAGCATCTCAAACTCACAACCTTGGCATGGCTAGCACATATACCAGCCTCTACAATTTGTGGAGGTGCGGGCCATGGAATTTCTCTGTCAATCTAATCCAACTCTGGGTCTCCCTCGGGGAGAAACTTTTCTCCTTTGTCCTTCTCTGAAACAGGAACTTTGGGGTACTAGTACTTAGCAGAACTAAAACAGATTCTATCAGGCCCCAAGTTGAAACGTTCTCAGGAGAAAAAATTTCTCCTTTGCTCTGAGCTCTCCTTAAATTTTCTCTCATTTTACCACAATTTTGAGTATCCAAGGTTCCCACCTGGAGAAACCACAGATTAATTTAACAATTTCCTGTAACACTTTTATCAATTCATAGGTGCTGACTTGAGCTCTGACTTGCTTCAACAACATACACAACAACTGTGCAAATTCTGCCCCATTTTCCCAGCTAACTGAAAACTTTCTGTGGCACCAAGCACCTTTTAACTTTCACTCAGGCCTCTCTGAATGTGTCCTGCAGAGTCCTATCGGGGAGTCTTTCTTCTCACACCTCAACTTAGGTGGTCCTTGTTTGGGCACAAAACCTCCTAAAATGAGGCCAGCCTGGGCTACATAGTGAGTTTAAGACCAGGCTGAACTACATAAGAAGACCCTCTCTTAAAAAAGACAAAAACAAACAAGCAAACAAACAAACAAAAATTTAGGTGTGAGAAGTCTGAAGAAAACCAGGCCTTGAAGGTATAGTTTTCTCAAAGCTACAACTTTCTCAAAATTATCCAATTTCCCTGTTTGTTTTCTACCTGTCTTTATTTCTTCTATTCTACCTCAGTATGGAAGTATGATAATTTGCAAATCTGTTTCCCCAATTAAAGAGCATTTGAGTGCTGCCAGTTTGGGCAGGATAATGAATAATGTTTCTATAAACATTTATGTATAGGATTTTGTGTGAATTTCTCTCAGGTACTCAAGGACTGTTAGGTCACACAGTAGGTGGGTGCTTCACTTTTTAAGAAACAATCTACTTAAGGAAGCCTATCTGAGTTTCGGGGTCCAGGTACTGAAATATAGCAACACAAGGAAGAGAAAAAGCAGTGAAGTGGGTGCCTAGGAATCAATAAGGATCTGAAATGAGAACTGAAGTCCACAGGGAAAGCAAAGGGAGAGATTTCAATGAAGGAGACGGGGAGAGGGAAGAGGAGGAGAAGGAGGAGGAGGAGGAAGAGAAGGAAGAGGAGGAGGAGGAGGGGGAGAGGGAGAAGAAGATGGCAAGTGGTACATTCTCACTGACTCACTGCTTGCTAAAACCTGCAGATGCAGTGAAAACTGGTGACCCCAGAGACCTCTATGGAAAAATGCACCAGTAAACCAAGCAGTGGATGCAGCAGACTGAAGTGGCTGGTGAGTTATTCGGGTTTAGACATCCCCATGGAGGACCCCTCAGCAGCCATCTTGGGGGGGCAAACTGAGCTTGGAATTCAGAGAAGCTGTGGGCTGGCTCCATCCAATGGTTCCCCATCAGGGTGAGGCAGAGCTGAGTTCAAGCCAGCAGAGAGCTGAGGCATACAGAGTTTTGCACGTTGAACAATCAAGTTTCAGCCTTATAGCCAGAAAGCAGGCTGAACTGCAGTGAAACTAAAGGCGCAGGCTTGCTGGAATTATCCTGCTGTAAATCTAAGGCTGGCTTGCTGGGACTAATTGATCTGGATCTGGACAATTTTTTTTTCTTTTTTTAAAATTTCTGGATTGTTTCTTCTTGTTTTTATGTGAGTGTGAATATTATTTCTAATTTTTTGTTGTTGTTTTGTTCTTGTGTTTATTTCTTCCTTTTTTCCTGCTAGTCTTCTTCACCGGTTTTCCAAAGTTTGCATAATTTTCCTTTGCCCTCCAACCTTGCTTCTAATCTCTTTCTCTTCTTTTATTTTTCTATTTTTTCCTTCTAGTCACTTTTACATTTTTTCCCTTAAGGGTAAAATCACCAGACTGAGGGGATATTTACTGTACATAATTTCTGGTTTGTTTTACATTGTGTTATATAATGACAAATCTAGTTTCATATGATTAAAGCTAGCAAATGAAAAGCTACCACAATTTGTTATGTTCTGTGCTTTATGCTGCTGTTATTGTTGATTGTATAACTTTACCCAAGGTGATATAATTGTTCTAATCTGTTGTTCTTATGCATATGTCAAGACTGAGATTGCCTAAGGATCATAAAAAAATTCTGTAGGCTAATGCCAAAGAACCAGTAACAAGGCAGCAACTTCTCATCTCCAATAAGTTGTGTTATGCAAATTAGTCTTTCTGCATATCCTTCTCTCTGCATAGTGCAGAAATGCTTTCAGGCCTCCTGGCTGGCCCAGCTCACAATACTCACGTATTTCCCACAAAGCTCACAGTCACTCATCATCAAGCCACTCCTTTCTTTATGAATTAATAAAATCTTGGTTGGGCCCTGGGTCAAGGCCTTTGTTCTGACGAACTTTCATCCTAGCCAGACTTAGGATCCCTTGGCTCCCCATAACTATAAATATGTCTTAATGTCTTTATTCTCATGCTGGGTTGTACTGGAAGTGGTAGATTAGAAATAACTTATTGGCATTCCAGTAATTTTTCCATGGGATTACAAATATAAACTTCCTGGATTGACATGAGGACCAGAAGTTCTCTATACCTTAACTCAGACTGATATAAACCCCACAAAACTATCTTTCAAGTTGATTGAAAAGTAAGATATTTCCATGATAAAGAACACATGAAAAAGTTCATGAACACTAAATCACCACTCCAAAGTGTTCTGAAGGATACTCTAGAAAGAAATAAAAGGACTATAACTCCATGAACTCCAACAGAATAAATTCATGAGGCAAGGTAAACAATTAAACAGAGGGGATAACAAGGGAACCAAAAACAGGAAAATAACATGACAAGGATAAGTTAATATAGATCAGTTATAATCATCAGTTAATGGTCTTAACCCACCAATCAAAAGAAACAGACTGACAGAATAGATCAAGAAGGAAGATTTAATAATAAGCATAAAAGAAATACATTTAATTAAAACAGGAATTTAGATACTGAAATTGAAGGGATGGAAAACAATACTCCATGTGACAGGAACCCAGAAAAAAATCAAGGGTAGTTATTCTATTTGCAGACAAACTGGATTTTAAACCAAGATTAATTAAGAGAGACAAAGAAGACTATATCCTTGTAAAAGGAACAATCCAAGAGGAAGAGATAACAATCATAAATATATATGCACCAAATAAAAGAGCATACAAGCATACAAGTATATGAAATAAATATTAATGGACATGAAAAATCAAATAAGCACTAAGTCAGTTGCAATGGGGGACCTCAATACCCCACTGTCATCAACAGATCAACTAGACAAAAAAATAAACAAAGAAATATTAGAACTGAACCAAAATTTTAAAAAATGGACTTAGTAGGTGTCTATAGAATATTCTACCCTGAAACATCAGAGTACGCATTCTTCTCAGCAGCACATGAGATGTTCTCCAAAATATACTATATACATGCTCAGTACATGCTTAAGTAAATACAAAGGAACTGAAATTATTCTATGCATATTATCAGACCACAGTACAATGAAATTGGAAATCAATGGTAATAGAAACTATAAAAACTTCATAAACATGGAAATTAAACAGCACTCTTCTAAATAACTAATAGTCGAAGATGAAATTAAGGAAGAAATAAGACAGTTTATACAATTAAATGATAATGCTGATACAACAAACTGGAATTTATGGGTCACAATGAAAGCAGTCCTTTGAGGTAATTTTATGGTAGTAAATTCCCATATCAGGAAAATGGACAGCTTAAAAAAATAACCTAATATAGAACCTCAAGCTTTTAGAAAAAGAAGAACAAGTCAAGCCCATATCTCATAGGGGGTAGATTATAAAGATCAGTGCAGAAATTAATGTAATAGAAACAAAGAAAACAATACAAAGAATCAATGAATTGAGTTGTTTTGTTTTTTTGTTTTTTTTTTTGATACCAAGGATCAAACTCACAACCTTGCACTTGCCAGGCAGGCGCTTAAGCCACTGAGCTAAATCCTCAACAATTCTTTTTTTTTTTTCAAATCTGTTTTATTCAAAGATAAATAGAAAACGAGAAAAAAACTATAACAAAATTTCAAAGCAGGGTGAGATGGTTCTTAGAAAGACTAAATAAAATATATAAACCCTTAGTCAACCTTATCAACCTTATCAAAAAAAGGAAAGACTCAAATTCATGCAATTTGGAATGAAAGGGTGTGGCCAAGTGTGGTGGTGCAGGTTTGTAATCCCAGCACTTGGGAGGCTGAGGCAGGAGAATCACATAACAGAAATCTAGAAGATATCAATATCCTCACAAGTGCAAGGCCGAGTTTGATTCCTGGTACAAAAAAAAAAAAAAAAAAAAAAAAAAAAAAAAA